>BOPP01000032.1:2053295-2125942 GCA_017312745.1 Gryllus bimaculatus
GACGAAGGTACCGGCTGGGGTGGCTCAGGGCATCACGTGATGTCACTAAGGGCCTCTGACTGGGAGGTCGTAGGGTTTCACTCCCCACGGTGGAACGATTTTCCACACTACCTAGATAGCTAGGTCGAGTTCAGACGCAGTCTGGAAGAGAATTGTAGTGGCCGGTTGCTCTGATCGGTGATTCTCCTATCAACACCGAGCGAATAACGGAGCAGTATTCTAACAAATGGGCCATGGACCGCATGCGATCTTTCCTTTCTCTTCCTTGTCCTATCCTAATGCCTTGCTGACACACAATAATACATACCATGAACTACACCATCTCACATACCGGAGACTGGTCGGGTGCTTAGAGCTTGTCCCCGCTGGTGGGAGATACCTGATTGGGGTAATCACCGATCGCTAGCCGTATATATGATCCGGATCTCCCCATCCAGCAGGGGAAAATCAGAGTCACTTCCACCCCACGATAAAATATGTACTATACTTACGGGACCGATCATAGCCTTTCGCGCGCCCGTAAACACCAACCAGTCAATCAATTGACGGCGGAGGTGCAGAACCTGAATGAACGATGAGGACTTTGAATGGTAATGAAACCACAGTGAAATAACCAAGATAGAGAGAAGCCAACGTGTACAACGCTGTCTTGAGTTACTTCCGCCTATGTGTGCAAAAAGAGATTCTGAAATGAAGGATACATTGAATAAGAAACTTATCCAAAATATAAGTTCAAATAGCCAATATTCTACATGTTACCCACCATTCACACTCACAATATGATTAAAATAATTAAGTGTCAAAATAATATCTTACAGAACTGATCCAATGCAATAACCGATCTAATCTGCAATCATAAATGACTAAAATGTTGGAATTGCAATGATATGCAGAGGATGGAAGAAAATCCCCGTGGAAACAGGCTTGACAAAGTTCCAGGTAACTGTGTGGAAAATTAAGAAATTAAAACAAAATAGAAAGACAATGAACGGGAAGAATATGTATGCCTGTCTGACTCTCAATCTATCTGTCTGTGGTCACGCTAGCGTCTGAACAGTTCAGACGATTTCTCTATAAAATTTATATTCCCTTATAGATCTAAATGAAATTGTGACACTGCAAGTTTAAAAGGTATTTTTCATTTTTAGAATATATGATATGATATGACTGAATTTAATGTTTACCTATGGCGGAGAGCTCCGCGATACCGTGATGCAAGAAACGAGGAGTTTGAGAGTAGGTAGAAAATGGGTCGTTCTAAACTCTATTTGAGCAGAGAGAGTAAAAGACACCCGATATAAACATACTGAAAGAAACATGTTTGAAGATTGAGGTTGCACAGCATAACAGGCAATAAATAATAAATTCGTGAAACTGTCCTCAAAGAAAAACACAGAAAGAAGCGGTGTTTGGCGAAAGATGCGATTCTAAACAATACACACTCGACTAAAACTGTCACCACTCCTAGAATGGTTCAAATGGCAATAGATCGAATATTAACTTCTTCTTGTGACTTTCCCGGATTAGGAAAAATTGCACGTTTTGGCTCCACCATTTTGTCGTCGTTTGTCCAATATTTCTTCGTCCGGAGGGTTTAGAATCTTCCTAGATATTCTTCCTGGTGATATACGCATATTACGTTCCTTTCGTCGTCTTTTCCAACCAGCTTCAATTTCTGTTAAGGGGTTGCACCCTTAATTCTTCTCTTATTAGATCATTTCTTTTCTTACCTAATAGTGCGCAAATTGTACTGAATTAAAATTGTATTACGTCAGTTGGGAACGTACATTATTGGTGCCGAGTATGTTGCATGAGAAAGCGGAAGCACTAGAAAAGGGTAAGGAGAATAATGGGGAAGAGGGCAAGGGGAAGGAGGAGAGTGGGACAGAGAAGAAAGGGAAAGATATTGCGTGTCTAAAATGTAGGAACCACGCTGGCGCGTAGCACCGCCGCAAATCTATCACCTTGCTGAGCTTCCTGCCTACTCTGAGCTCGCCGCGGCGGCGGGCCGGCGCGCCGCCCGGCCCAGCCCCGGTAACCGAAAAACCGCAGCCCTGCAGCGCCGGCGGCGGCGTCTGGGATCGCGTGTCCTCTGAAGGAGGCAGGGCGGCGTCTGCGAAGGGCGCCTCAAAGGGCGCGCGTCCTCAAAGGGTTTAAGAGAGATCTGGCCGCTTTGAGCGCGTCCTCCTCCGCCAGTCCTCCGCCAGTCCTCCGCTCGTCCCTCGTTCGTGAGCGAAGCGCCTCGGACCGCACGCGACCCATTCAGCGCGGCGCGCGCCGCCTCGGCCGCCCAGGCCGCCTCTCGCCTCGCGCTCGCGATTCTGAACCCTGGGGCACTCCGCCCGAGATGTTGCGAAGCCGCGCACCAGGGAAACGCCTCGGTAATTAGTTACCAGTAGGTAATTTGGTCGGGGGTAGGAAAGTCTGCGTGAGAGGTCCGCGTAGAAAGAGTTTGTGTTCGCGATTTGTTTCTGGTGATTGAATTACCTTCGGTTCATTTTACTTCGGAAGTTGGAACGTTGAAATATTGAGAATATTATGAACTTGACATTCTAATGAGAAGATTAAGTTTGAAACCCAGATCTTTTGCGTTTACGTTTTACCAAACTTCTGATTCATTGGTCTCCTGTAGTTACACAAATGGTGTTATTTACAGAGAATGTAAACATGTGTCCTAGTTTCTATGTATATAAACGGTAGTGTGTAGATAAACTAATGGCGCACACATTTTCGTATTATGTATAGAAGCTACTTAATATTACAGAGTTGCATGCGTAAGTGGAACGAACATTAAAAATATGTTTATTGTTCCGTCCAATTTAGCTATGAAAATATATTGTAAATCAATAGATAAAATAAATTATCTTTTTAGATGGGTTCAGTTTATACGATGAAAGTGGGAAGTATTCAAATTATATTAACTGTACATCAATTCTTTTGAGACTTTTTAGTTTAAAAAGGATTCAAAGTAATTACAATTATTAGAAAACGTTTCCGAAACTTGTTCTTCATCGGGTTTTGTTAGTGGTCACCATTTATTGACCCGCAAAAACGTTTTGGTCGTCGAAATGAATTATTTTGTTTGCCATAGTATTGATAAATTCAAGTACTCTTATAATTTATTTCAAACAAGCAATGGTACTCCACACGCTCCAATGATTAATGTGTGCATGAATTCAATTATATTTTTCAATAATTAAATTAGTGCGTATTATTGTTTTTGTAACCATTTACCGATGTTTGAAGGTTTTTTGAAGATTAACCAACGAGTTTGTTATTTTTAAAAATGGGTTGTAAATTAATGTCAAATAAGTGCATTTGTAATAAAAACAAGCTTTTTATATTAATTATCAACTCTATTTTTTAATTCAAATTAAGAAGTTAGGATTTAAAATTATAAATGTAGCCATCCATGAGGTTTGTGCGTTGATTTTAAATTTAGTTGAACTTAAATAAGTACATATTGTTGTAATAAAACAGAAGTTTTCTTCTTGTTATTTAACTAATATATTGAGTTTGTGATTCAAATTAAGGAGACTGGATTTAAAATTACTTGTTTAGTGATTCGTGAGGTCTGGAAGGTTGGCTACTGCCGTTGTTAAAAGCCACTTACATAGGAACTAAGAAATTCCCTTCTGCGATAACGTTACCTTTCTGCAAAAGCTCGCGCGAACGCTGTGAGAACGTAATGAATGCAACGGAAAGACTAAGTAATTAGGACACGATGTCTGAAACTTTCCCAAGGGCGCAGTATTGGCTGGATGAACGCAGCACTTTCCGCAAAATTGGATTAAAATGTTTGAAAGATAAATTAACTTTTAATTAAATTACTCTAATGGGATACATGATACAAAAGTGCGTTTCGCAACATATATTTCACCCTAACAAGCGCGATAAAAATGAAAATACTTTGAGCACGTTACATTCTTGGGATTTTTTATCGCAAATTCAACTGAAATTTTGTAACACATTTACGGAGGTAGCTATTGGAATATTTATAAAAACTGAAGTTGGTGTTATTTATGAAATTCGTGTTTTAATGTAGTCGTAAATCTACGATGGGATTTTGATTGTTGTTGGTATGCACCCCCAAGAATAAAAGTAAATGAGCATGCTTTAATATTTGTAGACATACAGAATTAAAGAATTAGATTTACATTTCAATTCCTCTTATTACAAATATTACTATCAGATTGTGAAATTTGCACATTTAAACGAAACTTGTGTTTGTTTCTCTAGAAGAAATTTCACTACTAGGATAATGCTCAGTTTATTGGATTTGCCTATAATTTTATTTTTCTTTATAATATTGAGATTTGTTATTTGATATTGTGAATATTTGAAAAACGTTTATCTAAATTGCTGTAAAATGTTTCTTTATTTTTTTTCGACCTAACTTTTTTTGGAGCAAATAACGGTAAAGAAATTCCTTCTGGTTCCATATTCGGGCAAAGCCTGTATTTTCGAAAATTTGGGAAAAATCTCAAAAGTACAACATTTTATGACAGATTTTTAATTTAACCTTTGATGATGTATATTTTTAAAAACATGTGTAATTTAGCGCAATTTTGCAAATATTCGAATTTTCCGCATTTCTTTTGAAATAACAATGCAAAAACTACGGCATGGCAGTTTCGAACTCTCAGAATAATCTATCATTGTAGGGCGATCTGCAGTGTTTCTGGGTGTAAAACGAAATTCTTGATTGTCATATTTGCGTTGGTGTATTCACTTTAAATTAATTAAATTTTCGCGCCTATTACGCTTCTCAGCCGCCCCGTTCTGCGTAATGGGTTGGCCTGCGATGTGTTAAGGACAGCAATTAATGTACTGTAATTTTATGTAACCGTTACTAATGTAATACCGTATGTGCTGTTTTAGCACCACTAGTTCGACAACTCACTTCAAAATTGGGTTTATTTGTCGTAAATCTTATGAATCAGATCATAAAGATTATTGTAAATATAGGAAATAGGGCATAGTAATTCACAGCGTTTCACCGAATATAGTGTGTGTGTATTCACTCCACCAAAACTCCTTGTTTTTCTATAATTATTAGAGAATATCCTAGAGGAAACAGGCTGCGAGTTGTGCCAGTCGTTTTGCCTTGTCTATCGGGTCTTTTGAGCTATTTATCACCTCTACCACATCTTACCAAATCTTGTAAGTCACCCAAACGTCTATTAGTTGTTTAAAACAAAACACGGGCTTGTACAGACATTTCTTAGGTCCTCAAGGATACCACAAAGAACCAAAGTGTATTGTACAGGCTTTAATGGAGGCTAATACGTTACAGTAATTAAAAATTATAAAACCCCATTATTGGAAAAAAAATTGTGAAGATCTAAATTACCAAAGTGCCGAAAGGTGCGAGTGAACAATTGGGTAATGGTACAGGATTGATACGAGCGTTCATACGCACAAGCTACATGCTAATTGAATGGGCGAGTAGAATAATGGATTTAGTTCAAAATCGGCATTTTTCATTGCTTTTTTTTTTACAATCTTCGTACATGTGGCATGACACTGCATGCCGTAGGAAGTATTTTCAAATGGTAAATTATTTTGCATTACTGTAAACTTAAAACCAATTTATATTAACAAAACTACGATATGTCATACTAAATTCAGTCACGTAATTTATTGTACTCTAGATTGTGGGAAATAAGGATTGAACCGCTGCAGAAACCGTTTATTTCGCTACAATAGTGCGTAAAGTGTATCACCTACTGTATAGAAAGTGTATCAAATTGCCGAAGACAATTTTGTATCACCCTGAAGAGATTTGACACATTCGATTCGAAGGATACATCTTGATATGTCAAGTGCATTTTTCTTATTTATCCTTCACTCATATGTTCATACATATCTCAGACACCTAGAATCGTAGGTACCTACAGTTACGCTTTGTAATATTGTTGCTAGAGGGAAAACAATCGACAATTTAAGCAATTTGCAAGTGTGTTGATTTTTTTGCGAAGCATTTTGATGTTCATACTTTCATACATTGTCAGATATGCTTATGTTTTATTTCTTTGAAGGTCGTGTTTGTGCCTTTAACGAGATAAACATAGTTTACCTTTATTATTGTCGAATAGAGTTGTCGAGTGCCATTTCCAAATTTAATGACATTTATTTGCAAAAGAAAAATGTGAAAACGTGTCTTCTTGGAATTTCGTTTTCACCATTACCATATTATCAAATGACAATAAAATATTCACTGAAAGGTGACAGATTAAAGTATACAACGATATAAGTTCAATTATAATCTAATCTAAAGGCTCTCTTGTATCTCTTGCTCTCTTTAATTGTACAATTAGTTTCGTGTGTTGTTTATAGTCAGTGAAAGTTTACTACATCAACATCGTTCTTGATATTACAGAACATTTATTATCACGAAACGTTCATTATTGGCGACGTTTCAGAGGTCAACTGTCTCCATCATCAGGCGAAGGACATGAACGTACCATATAGAATTTTATTAGACAGTTTGTCTTGAACCAACATTCGGAAGGTATTGTATAATTTTGTTATCAATATATATGTTTAAAATTAATGAGTACGGTGATAATTTTATAACGTTTCAAATAATATGAACAACACCCAGGTCGCAGGAATTTATCCCGTAGCCCACGCCGTGAGGCCGAGCGTGTTAAGCGAAGCCGCTTCGCTGCCTGGCTGCGCCGCGCCTCGCCTGCCTCAATGGCGCCCCGCCTCCGAAGGGCGGGCGCCACCGGATATAGCAGCCACGCCGCCCGCGTAACTTCGTTGCCAGTCTATCTTTCCTGTCCGTTTATCCTGCCCTGATTCGCCGGCGGCAGGGGCGACGCGCGACCGTTTTCCGCGCGGCTGACGGAGGCGGCGCGAGGGGCGGGAGCGAGGGGCGGGGAGCGGGGCCGGATTTCGTCGTCGCACGCCCGCAGCAACGCGCGCGGGGCTGCAAGCGCCTCGATTGCTCTTTCTTACCTGTCCTCCCCACTCAATCTTACTCTCCTCTCCTTTCCCTCTCCCTCCCTCTCCTCCTCCTCTCCCTGCCCCCGGCCCCTCGCCTCTTGCCTCTGGCCTCTGGGTGCACTCACCTTCAACCCTGCCCTCGCCATGTCGGCCATCGCCCCTCGCCTCATGCCCTCTGCCCTGCCCTCTGCCCTCTGCCCTCTGCCCTCTGCCCTCCCGCCCTGCCGCGCCTCGCCCTCGCCCGCCTCGGCCCTCGGCCCTCGCCCTCGCCTCGCTCTCGCCCTCGCTCGCCTTCGCCCTCGCCGCTCGCCCTCGGCCCCTCGCCTCAGCCTCGCCCTGCCCTCGCCTGCCCTCGCCCTCGCTCTCGCTCACGCTCTCGCTCTCGCTCTCGCTCGCTGCTCGCTCCGCGCTCCGCTCGTTCGCTCTCGCTCACGCTCACGCTCTCGGCCCAGCTCTCGCTGCTCTCGCTCTGCGCTCTCGGCCCTCGCCCGCCTGCCTCGCCCTCGCCCTCGCTCCTCGCCTCCGTCTGCCCTCGCCTCTCGCCGCCCTCCCTGTACGGCCCGCCTCGCCTCGCCCTCGCCCTCGCGGCCCTCGCCCTCGGCCCTCGGCCCTCTCGCCTCGCCTCGGCACGAGGAGCACTTAGGTCTCGCCCTCGCCCTTCAGCCTCGCCCTCCGCCCTCGGCCCTCGCCCTCGCCCTGCCTCCGCCCCTCGCCCTCAGCCCTCGCTCATCGCGCTCCTCCTCGCCACCGTCCCTACCTAACCCGTCCCCAGCCTAACATCAGGGATAGAACTTCACACATGGAACTTCGTTGTATGAAAGTCGCAAAATCATTAACAAAAAAACTAACATGTTCGGTCCCTGAGTGTCCTAGTTTGTATCATGTGGTCGTATATGTATATTGGCTCCTGTCAATTCTAAGCATTTATTTCATATAACAGAGAATGTTTCATATAACATCAGAATTATATACAGCTTCTCTCATACCCCGTAATAATACACCTACCAGTAAATATTCGTTAAAAGCTCACTTGATCTTTGGCAGTTTTACTGGTTTCCCATCCCATTGTGGAGTTTGCTAATTACTGCACCTTTTTCTCTTGGTGGCCTGCCTCTGACCACTGGTCGTTCACAGCCCCTCCCAGAAGCCAAGTGGACTCACGTACACACTTTTCCGATACTGTCAACTTCATCCAACTCGTCAACACCTCACACGCCTTCAACGCCATCGGCCTTTCCATCGTCGCCATCGTCATCATTGTTATTTCTCCCACCGCATCCAATATTTCTACTCGCTCTAACTAACAAACGATATGCACTCTACCAGGAGTGAAAATTGACCTATAAAAGCATTACCCAAACGTCAAATCCTGATATTTTCTTCCCATTCACTGTTTATTATGTCAATCTACCAATACCAAAATCACCGTTCCTAATATCATGTCTATCACGTTTACCGCGACTAATTTACTATCTTGAGACATCAGCTGCTCACGTTCCCAACAATTTCTACGCATTTAACATTGCTAAATTTGCTCAGATAACAATGGCTGTCTACGCCGACATGGCCTCTACATTACTGCTTTAGTCACCATCAGTGTTCTTCGCATCACCACCACCTCCATTAACGTCGATTCTGCAACATTCTCTTATCTCTGCCAAGAGACTCACTTCCACCGCTGTCACATCAAACCGACGACCATCCTTTGCTGTCGTGCTTCACACATCCCCCCTCCAACGTAACTAACACTCTCATTGACTCGCCGCCGTAACAGCCGGCGCTGCCGCCACTGTTGCCAACATCTGCCATGAGAAAGGCTGTGTAGCCGACGCTGTGGAACATAGCGCCGACCACACTCAGGACGGTACCGCCGTCTTTAGTACCCTCTCTCTCTCTTTCTCTCTCTCTCTTTCTCTCTCTCTCTCTCTTTCTTTCACACACTTACACTTACACTCACAAGCTTTCTTCACCTCTCTCTACACAGTCTCTCTCTTAGTTCTGTTCTCTTTTGCCTCACATTCTCTGGACTTGGATCCCTTCCTTTCACTCTCTTGCCTCTCGTCTCCTCTCTTTATTGTATTTTTACTCTTTCCTATGTTATCTCCCTGTGCTGATTTATCTCTTCTCTCCCACCTTTAATCTCTCTTTCTATTTAAATCTCCCTCTCTTCTCTTTGTCATTTCTCTATCTCCCTCCTCCGCTCTGGTCTATTACCTTTCTTCTCTGAATCTTCTTCTTCTTCTGTACCTTCACTATGTTCCCTTACCTCCACTGCTCCGTGCCTTCTCTTCGCTCTACGCCATAGCAAACTCCAGCAATACCTCCCCGCCTCCATCGCCGCAGCCGCCGCCCCCCCCCCCGCCTGCGAGCGCGCGCTTGCGACCGCTCGCCCGGAAATTGCCGGAACCGGGCGGAGCCCTTGCGGAACTCCAGCAGTGGTGGCGGCGGCGGCGGCGGCAGAGACGGCGCGGCGTCGCTTCCAGTAACGCAATTGCCGCAGAACGTCGTTATAGGCGGAGTCGCATGGCAGTCCCGGGCAGGGGGAGGGGCAGGGGGAGACTACACGCAGAGGGCGGGAAGTGCTCCGCAATGGTGAATGCGATCTTTGGTTTTCGAATGAAGCAATGGAAATTTATCCATAGGACGAGTAAATCGTAACTCATAGAGACGATCTTGTCTGATTTCACAAATTTTAAAATATTATCGTTTCGATTATTTTGTATTTTGATCTACTAGTAGTGAAACAATAATACTTTCTTACAGGAAAAGTCAGCAAATATTGTGACTTTATCTACATCGCTGTTCTCTTCATTTCGTATTGTGATATTATCGAATTACAACATTCGATAACGTAATGGCGTGCTGTAGTATCAAAGTTTAAAATTTTATACCTCAAAACACAATTATCTTAACGTTCACAATCAGTTGTGAATGGGAGAAATAAGGTATTTGGTAGCGAGTACAGCTGGTGGCTAGTGGATGACTGTTGCAAATAGTGGATTTTGGCAGTCGGCGAGATGCATGCAAGAAGAAATGAAATGTAGACATGATTTCAGGGGTAAGAAGCAATGGATAATGGTGAAAGGACAAATATTTATCTAGTTGCATATAATAGCTGTGTGTGAAGACTAGTGAGTAGAAGATGGTTGGCGACGAAGGGTTCTTGGGACTTGATACCTTTGTCACTTGTTTACTTGGAGTCAAGTAAAGATTAATAAGTAGATATAATGGGTATTTGACGTTTAATGCCAAATTTGGGGACAGGAATTGGTTCTCAATGGAGAATTTATGTAGTACTCATTAAGTCAACTAGTATTAAGTCAACTTGTTATGACAGTCATAGTGACGTTGAAATGACTAATATTTGAGAGGTGACGAAAGTTATAATCATGAGAAGGAGAATGTAATTGAATAGACTTCATTGGAGTTTAATTCCCATTTCCGTAAGTGTGGTGCTATAAACGTCAGCTTTATACTATGAGCTATAAGAGTATACTTCAAGTAAATAACTGCTCAGAGCCTAGGCCTGTGATGGCGTTAAGTGGCCTGTTCAAGTGAGTGGAGCGCAGGAAGTGATAAGGTGAGGGTAAGCTTGCACCACCCGAGTACGTGAGAGTGGTTCGTTGGTTCGTGTGTCGTCCGGCGGGAAGTGAGTAGCTGTTGGATGGAGACACGAAAAGTAGATGTCAGGTTGCGGTGGGCGGTTATCAATCCGGAAAGAGCGTATGTCGAGTTGTAAGTTGCAGAAAGTTTTCTGCCGGAGAAGGTGATGGGTGAATAGTTGGGGAAATGGGTAATCTGTTTTCGACCAAGAAGTAAGTGGTTGGAACCCGGCAGGGGGACTTTGGGACATTAACTAGATGAGCCTCGGAATGTGGCGAGTGCGTGAGACGAGTACTATTTCGCGCACATTTCCTTGAGCCAGCCTGCATTTCCCTAGATGCGAGAGATGTAAGGATTAATTTATCACCGCACTATTATATCAAACATATTTCATCAAAGGGTTTTGAAGCAAAATAGTTTCTATTACAATAGAGCGAACATTTCTAGTAATCATATTTTGCCAATAATTCTTGTTGCTATCATTTACTCTGACTGCTACTAAGGAGTGTGGGTAGCTATTCCGGGGTTCAAGAAAACACGTGCGTATAATAGCAAGCAAGGGTAGCGTCTGTTAGGATGTCGGTAGTGAGTAGAGTGGATAGGGGTGGGAGGGGGCACAGATGGCGGAGGCGTTTGCGGTGGGCGTTGAGCGAGGCGCGTTGAGCAGTGGTGAGTTGTGGGGAGTCAATGGAAGGGCTGTCGGGCGGCAGCTGGGGCGCCTCTGCGTTACGCTTGTCTTTGACAAACGGCGCGGCCGCCATGGAGCGAGCCGGGGCGGGGCGGGGCGGGTGGCGAGCGCCGTGCGTTAACTGCTTTTGCTGCGCCTAATTGAACGCGCAATGTCATTATCGGGCGGGAAGCGGTGGAGCGGAGGTTGAGGACGGCCACTCGTGATGTGGCTGCGGGGAGGACCGGGGAAGGCGAACTGGTTGGCCGGGTGGTTAGTGTGGGGTGGACCAGAGAAGGAATGGCGGAACGGGGTGGCTGAAGAGTAGGGAGAGGAAGGGACGGGACGTGGAGCGGGAAGGCGAACTGGTTGGGGCGAAGGGGCGTGGAAGGCATGGCATGCGGGGCGGGGCATGGTAGAGCGGAGTGGTGTATGGAGGTGGCGTGACAGGAAGCGAAGAAGGGAGGCAAGGAGCAGGAGTAGGGACGGAGAGTAGGGGTGAGGAGTAGGACGTCAGTGGAGGCGGGAGTAAGATGCGGGGGAAAGGGTTGGAGGACGGGCGGGGAAGAAGGGCAGGGGAAGGACGGGGTTGGGAGGAAGGGTTGAGAGTAGCAAGATGTGGGGCGGTGATGCCGAAGTGGGGGAGGGTTGAGCAGGGTGGGCTGTGCGGGGTGAAGGGAGGTGGATGGAAAGGGATGCTTGACGTGGCGTGACCCCGGGGTGGGACGTAGAACGTGCGTTGCGGGCCGCGGCAGGGAAGACAGAGGCGAGGAACGAGGGTGGGACGGAGAGGGGCGGATGATAGAGACGGAGAGCAAAGGGGAGAGGCGTGGAGAGACCCAGGAGGGAGGACGTAGTGGCGGTAGGGAAGGTGAAATGGAAAGGGAAGGCATGACAGAACGAGATGGGAAGTGGCGGGGCGAAGAAGGGAGGGGAGAAGCCCGCTGGCGGGCAGAACTGGAGGGGAGAAGGAAGCGGAGGGGGGGATTGGGGGTTTGGGGAGCGGAGCGGGAGGAACCAGGCGGGCGGGAGGTGCTGGGAGCAGCGTGGCAGAGCGGCGAAACTGGAGCGGTGATGGGCAGTGGAGAGGATTGGGCAAGGAAGGGAGGAGGGGGTAGAGAGCGGCGGAGTGAGGTGCATTGTGGGAAAGCGGTTGGTGGCGTGGCTGGCCTGTGCCGCCCCTCCACAGAGCGTGTCAGGCGCCTTCTTGCTCCGGCTGACTCGATTACCGCGCACAATTAGGAATTTCCCGGATTTGCCAGGACAGAAGGCGGCGACCGGTGATGTTACGCCGAAGCGCGAATTTGCGGTAAGAAATCTCTTCCGAATGTCGTGGAAATCCCTAGCACGAGGAGGTTGGGACTCAATGTGAAGTCGGCAGATGTCAGTTAAAATGCGTATTCCTTAAACCGAGTTTGGAGCTTTGGAATCGTCAAATCCACCAATTTGCTGAATTACATTTTATATTTGACACCTGCAGTATTTTCGCAATTCGAATCAATTATTTTTAACCAAGTTGTCTCCTTGCGACAGAGAAATTTGATTCCCTGGAAAGATAATTCAATAAAAAATATTTAGCTTTATTCTCCGAATCTTGAAAACACTCAAGATGGTTCTAAGAAGCAAAAATAAAGATTGGTGATTTCTCACTGCGGAAGGCAGTCATTAAAATGTAAATTATCTTCGGTGATGAAGAAAGACTTATCATTAATTCAAGGCCATTTCTCATATGAGAATACAACATGCATCTATGCATAAATCTTCGGCTTATCAATAGAATCAATTTATTTAGTCTCATCTATAAAGAGTTTTTTGATCTGCTTATGGAAACTTTTTCCTCAAAATATATCTGATGATAAAAAATGTATTAAAAAGTTTTCTACTCTACATAAAAATTTATATGAGAACAGTGCAGCTAACCAGACACTCTTTTAACCATTTCTATCTCAGAAATAGTCTTGCGATAAAAAAATCACACACTGACGCATGTCTAATTAATGGTTTCCCTATTACTGCATCCCACATTCTTGAATGCCCAGAAACTCATGAACTTAAAAAAAACTAGTGGTGCTACAACAAGACACAGTTTCTTGCATTATTTCAGTATTTGCAATTTTTCAAAATTTGAAGAGTTCAGCTAAAGTGAGACCTTCATCATTTTGAAGTAACCCTTTTAGCGTATTTTTAAAATGTTTTCCACATTGCTTTTCTTTTGTTATGCGTGTTCTAAATATCCACGTATTTCAGGTCCGTTTGCCTGCCTTCCGACTTTTTTTAACAAAAAATTTGTATTTTTGTAAGTAGAGGTCGGAAGCATTAGGTTATAATGCTTAGAAATGAAATAAAGAACTTATTTGGTTTTACAGGATGTTATATTCCCTGGCTATGTTATCTAAGTATGTGAAATGTTACCGAGAAATGTTTAATTTTCTTGTTTTAACAGAAAAGCACGTATTAAATTGGAATGAAAATGTCGAGAGAATTAATTATACTTGTCGTTTGTATCAAAAGTATCGTAGACAAAATTGCAACGAGCATCGGGTCCCCGCTCGTCGTGCGTCATCCAGGCTGCACCTCGAACGCCAACGCCTTTCTTCCGGAGAGGCGCTTCGTCTCAGCACAGTAATTAACGCAGCGCGTTGCCTGGAGCGCGGGGGGAGGGGCGACAGTGGCGCCACGGGTGGCGCGTTGAAGGAGATTAGTCCATCCAGAGGGCGACTCGCCTCGTCGATCTGCGTCGTCTGCGGGGAGCGCTAAAAAGACGGTGACGTCACGTCGCTGTCTGAGGTGCGTGGGCAATTATATTGGCTGCACATGGCATAAGACATCGAGTTACTTAGAATCGAATTGTTCCTTATTTTTATTAGGAACTTTATGTTGTTTATAGGTCCATTAATGCTTTGACATTCGACTGGTTTTTTATTGTCTAACTTTTTAAACGACGTCTCAAAATACTATTTTAAAACAATTTTAACTGCACATAACGTTCCGACGGTTTGCATTATTTCCATCTTTAGATTGAAACAGTGAATGACGGTCTACCACCAAGTCATTAGATTGGTCACGACCAACTATTTTAAAATGCAAAAGTGGAGCATATCTGGACTCGCAAAGCAATAATGACAGTCATTTATGGAATTTGATCTCCAAGTTCTGCCAATGAATTCTGCAACGTAAACTGTCGCGCAAGTTTTAGCACACGTAAATCTCGTCCGTTCTACCAGTAGCGCGTCGTGTTATGAAAATTGGAGTTTGGTGTTGTTTTTTCTTATTACGGCAGTCACATGCCTTAACGCAGCACCTTGGCCCGTTAAGCAGACTGTTTGCGTCGCTCTGAACACTCCAGCGCCTGTGCCAGAGCTAGTGCAGCACCTGAAGGCAACGCTTGGAAAGTCCCATGCAAATAACCAGCGCCACAAGTTCACGTGTTGGCCGAAGTGAAGTTGCATTTAAAGAGAAGTTCCTTCACCAGAACGTGAATTACTAATAAAATTTCGACTCCTACGGTGGGAGTACTTGCAGAGAGTTTGTTATTGTGCGAGTTTGAAGCTTCGCTCCTGTTAATACGTTGGTCTTGTTAAGGTCTTTGGGATTAAGAGGACCTTTTTGAAGAGATTTAACACACTCTTTAAGGAGCCAGGTGTGTGACTAATATTGAGCAAGCTGAGTAAGCAATATAACCAACTCAAATACTCAAATCTTATTTTTTATTTATAGTAAAAAATCAGTAATAATCTGTGTGTCGGGTAAGGGAATAGTAAAACCTCTGCACAGTGTTTTGTGATCCGCAATTGCTACCCTCTCAGTTTTCTTTTATATAGTTGATTTATGAATAAAGGTATCAAGGGAAGTTGTTAACATTTAATAATCAAGAACTGCTTACTCTAGAGTGTTGGAAACTTTTTTCATCGGGAAACGCGCGACAACATTGATGTATCGTTACTACTGACGAAGTGACATAAACACTCCACTTCTTTCTCATATATTAAAATGATCTAGAAATCTTGTGCAGGTATTGAATTTACATTTGCCGCCCAGAATTTCTTCAAGGGACCATTTCATCATTTGTTGAATGGATCAAGTGAAACTGCATCAAAAACTGATTTTCCTATCTAGCATTACGTTGATGGATACATATACAATTTTGTGTCTTTTTCATTAATACTTTTTTATTTTAATATACTTTTATATGTTATCTGTTTCAGAAGAACAATAGGCAAATATGTTGACAAATTCACAATAGCATTTTCTAACTTCACTGCGGAACAACCATGACATTTTCAAACAAACTTACAATGACAACTTACAATCTCAACTTTTATTAATATGGATCAATTTTCAAGTAATAATAGATAAGTTCTTCCTCTGTGTCGAGAGAAAGACGGCAAATTAATGAATGATCTGCAATTGATGATAACGTTTTGATATTCGATAATTAAATTGTCTCCCAGGACTGTGAAATTCATGTACCTAAGGCTTAATTCAGCTGCCTATATCCAGTGAAAATGTTAACATGTTGTAAGATGATGATTTGCATGTAAATGTATCATTAAACACTTTTGCAATCTCCGCATTTGAAATTGAGCCAACGTTAAAAATACTTCTGCAGTGTTATGTACTCGTATATGAGCGCATGTTATGATAAAAGCATGATAATAAACGACAACGCTCATCTTCATAAGTGGTTCATGAAACTTCCCTTCCGTTGTCGGCACCGGCCGACGTGAGCACCAAAAGCGCTCTCCATATCTAGTACATTAATGTTGATAAAAAAGAAGAATTAAATGCTTTTGACAAATACTGTTCAAAATTTAAAATGATTTTATTTATTTATTGAATTACTCACAAAAAGGCAAAGCCCCAATTACAGTTGTTATTACAAGAAAGAAAAGATAAGAAAATCAATTTCAAATCACAAACGTAAATCAGAGAAATCCAATTACAATACAAATACAAATACAAATACAAATTTCTACAAAAATTGGTAAGACAAAACACATTAGTAAGATGAACAGAAAATGAAAAATTAAATCTTCAAAACGGTCACTACAAAAAATATATAACAGAAATAAGCGAATAATTGATCTTATTAAACCAATGGTTATGCTGTTAGAAAATATGTCACTGAGATAATTCTCATGATCAAATGGAGAAACAATAAAAATTTCCACTTTAACTCCATCCTTACTACCAGTGGTCTACATTATCTCCAAGAACGAGCTGACATAGATTATGTATTATAGTTTTTCACTTTACGTTAACTCAGTTACATTACGAAAGAATATTGCTGATTTCCATTCGTTTCATGTTGCAAAATTCGAAAGTCTCCCCCCAGTATTTATGTATGTTGGGTTTCTGAATATAGTGTCGATTGACTGAGGCGTGCGTTATCCAAAGACATGAGTCAATTTCTCCAAATTTATTTTTGTCGGTGAGTTTCGATAATGTCGACAATTTGGGCACAATTTGTATCACAGAGCGTACAAAACAGCAAGCCAGCATGATGAAAATGACGTTCACACATGCTGCATGGACTCGTTGCCGCGGACATAGAGCAATTCATTCTGATGCCCTCCCCTCTCAAGACGACAGAAGGAAATTAAATGAACGGGAAGAAAGAACAGCTATAAACCTATATAATAAACACAACACATAAAGACTAGACACAATGGCAGTCCTGTCGTAAACTCCCAATAATGAAATCCCCTGAGGTCGTCCACTTTGTGGCAACAACTTGTCGATCAATCAATCCCTAACCACGCACCTACTCCTCTAAAGATCGACGTTTTCCGCGGTTTCTGCAAACAATTCCAGGCGAATGCCGGAGCACTACCTAATATAAGGGCTACGACCTCGCGCGAACGTTCGGTTCTCTAACTTGTCCTATCCTCACCTCTTATTTACACACTTTTGCACTTCAGACAACGACACATGTCAGGAGACCAGCAGGAAGCTTAGTTTGTCCCGGTGGAGCGGTGCCCCGCTGGTGGGAGATACCGGGTTGGGAAAACCCTGGTGTCCAGCCGGGGAAGAATATCGTCACGTCCCACAATAAAAAACGTGTTTGCACTTTCTGAACCTTAGCCGTTGACACTAACACTAATTTGTCAATCAGCCCAAAACTTCATGCTCGCGCCTCGCACGACTAACGCCTCTTTGGCAACAACGTTCGACGCGACTCGACGCGACTCGACGCGACTCGACGCGACTCGACGCGACTCGACGCGACGCGAAGCCTTCCTTACCCAAGCCAGCCACCCCGCTCTTTCTCTTTGTGCGCCACAGAGGATCGCACAGGCGGGTAATAGAATGAAACGGCGCCTCAGACACGACCTACTTCTGGTGGAAGAATTTTGAGAATTTTTTTTGTGGAATTCACAGCGCACGCCTTCCCGCTCCCAGCTCTGAGCAAACAGTCTGAAGATATGAAAAATTATTTTTTGTTCTGGAATTCAATTTAATGAGAACGGGAGAGGAATCTAAAGAGTCACAAAGGAAACTAGTTTGTCTTTGAGACTTTGATCTTGCCTCGTTAGCGTAGGCAAAGACACTTTGTAAACCAATTGAATTTCTAATTTATTAATTCCTATTTGATTGTGGCGTAAGATAGATCAATAATTAAGTTACTGATTTATTTATTATTGAGAGAAAATATTCTATGGAACAAATATTACTCCCTCTTTATTAAATAGTCAATTCCGTTCGTTTCGTTACTGCAATGATTACTTTTGTAAACTCTTATGTGTCCAATTCTTTCGATTTTGAAGGACGTTCCGAGACTTTAGCTTAAACAAACCTAAATAGACTCTTGATTTTTCAAAGAAGTAAAAATAGAGAGTAGGTAGTCTCTCAAATACATTAACTTACATGATCTATAAGTAATTGCTGATTGAGTATACTTAATCGTACTAGTTACTATTTGCCGTAATTGTACTGTTAAGTTGTTGCTACGATATGAGAAATTTTACATTCTGTTTTGGGGAAACGAAATGGGCAGTTATTTCATAGTATCATGGTCAACGAAGTTGTATTACATACGTTTCCTTTTTAAACCTTCTCTGGAGTACAGCGAGCACAATTAAAGGTTGTCATATGTGACCGGTTCCACCCGTTTACGTAACTTAGTCGAATCAAAACTGCCACGTCGGGTAGTAGCTGCATCAATTTGAAGCCGATATGCATACACGTAGTACGCCCACTCATATGCGATCGGGAATCTAATATCAATTCAACCATTCGGCTGCTCTTTACGCTTTCCACTTTATATTTAGCTAAACGACAATTTAAATTGTTGGTATCGATGCAGCGTTGAATTTGACCTGTAATTGGAGATGCGTTTCCGATACTAACGATGTTGGACGGACGCGAGCAGAGCTTTAATAAAGGGTTCGGACCGCGTGTTCACTGGATGCTATGACTGGACACTCTCTGACGTTGTTATTAACACATGAAAGGCGATGTTTCTTTTAGTAGGGTGAGACAATATACGAATGTAATTCGATATTGAATTTTTATCTTAGTTGGGTATTTAATATTTAATTAATATAATCTGGAGAGTGAAATAATCCTAAAAGATTTAATTAATATTATGTTATGAATCTAGACGAGGATATCCCTGCAAGAACTCTCAGTTGTGTAATTATGCCCCCTCTTTCATCCTCGTCCGTATGAAGGAAAAATCATATTACCGCCCAGTTTCATATAATTGAAGATACTGCTCCACTGTCTGAGGTGAACGAAGGCAACAACTTCCACTACAATCTCTGACTAAGAGGTGTTAAGGTTCCAGTCTCGATGGTGGCGGATATTCGATACTAGCTATCTAGCTAGGTGGAATTTAGACGCTGTCTGGGGTAGAAGTTTAGCGACAGGCTGTCCTGACCGGTTGTTTTCCGTGATTCCTCCGCTAATTGCCACGCGAATGCCAAAGCAGTATTCTAAGAAACGGGCCACGGGCTGCGCGCGATCTTTCCTTCCTCTTCCTCGATCTATTAGTTCTCTCGAAACCTTAGAGCAGGCGTGCCCAACTCGCTCCAAACGGGCGCGTGCGCTTGGGCTGGCTCCGAGCTGAGGAGCGATCTGAGACGGGAGTTATTGCAGGGAGAGAGGCGCTTGTGGTGGGGATGACAGGTGTAGGGAGAATATTGAGTAGACAGCGCCTTTTGACAAAGGGCAAGAGAGTGATCTTCACAACGATTTGAAGAACGCATTGACAAGTTCCCAATGAGGGGAATATGCGAACAAATGAATAGGTATTTTGTAGGATCGTTTCGGTAATAATAAGAACTGCTAAATATTAATTTACCTCTAAACGACAACAAATTTAATTAGATATTCAAGCATTTTCATCTTTAAAAAAATTGAGGTAACCAAATAAGTCTGTTTAAAAGCCCAATAAAATACAATTTTACAATTATCTGGATTCAAAATAAATTTTCATTCCACTCATCTACAAAAAAGTGATTTTACATAGTTTTTAACGTATTCTGCCTTTTGGAAATAAAAACTTGTCATAGAATTTTCTACAAATTATATTATTAATTCAAATATGTATTTTCCACCAACAAATGTTTCTGGTAAGTATTAATCAAGTGTTTGCATATGGATTCTTCGTAACATCGTTTTATGTGCTAGACAGTCTGAAAATATGCAACAGCTCATTTCTTTGTGATTTTTATGGTGTTCACAGCAAAAGGATTTGCAATACGTTCAATATTGCTAATCATGGTATTAAAATCACTAAACCTATATTGCTCTCGAATTCTATTCCTGCCACGCACAATGCCTCATACAAAGGCTGGAAAATGAAATTTGAATATTATGCGCTTCAGAGCTGACGGCTCTTCGTAGTTCAACCGCTGCACACTTCCCTCTCAGAGTCTTTTTCCCTGCTGCTGAGTGACAACTGTTCCCTCCTGGACGCAATAAACTCTCTTGCGAATTTCTAAGCTTGCGCATCAGAGTCGACTCGGGGAGGCTCGCGGAGCCACCGAGTTAAGTATACCTGCCTTGGAGCGTTTTGGTTGAGGCGATGCCCCTCTGGCGGAGGAACCATTAAGTTAAAAATCTCCGCAAACCGGTAGTTAGTTCGGTGCCGTCTCTTACACTCTCAGATTTAGCCACTGCCTGGTGCAGAATTTTAAAGGTTGAATGCTCTGATCGGCAGTTTTCTGTGGTTTCTCTGATCAACAGGCGAATGCCGGAGCAGTACCCTAACAAACGGGCCACCGACCGCGGTCGACCCTGCTCTTCCTTGTCTTATCCTGACCTCTTACACACACTTACACTCACATGCACTCCACTCCCACACATGCCGAGAGCTTAGAGCCTGTCCCGGCTGGGGTGGTGATCCACTGGTGGGAGATACCAGGTTGAGGAAACCCCGCTGGCCACACGACGTTAGGTCGGTGCCGGAGGACGCCATCCAGCGGTTGAAGATCATAGCTCCCTCCCGAGGAAAGCACATGCACTGCCAACCATCAATCAATCACTTCACAGATGCGAATCCCGCAGGAAAGTGTAAGATCGCGCAGCGCTCCAAGACGACTGCACGCGGCCTAAGCTCTCGCAGTATCTCGTCTGGTGCGCTTCGCCGTGCCTCACACGCGCGACCACGGAGCACGCGAGCACCCCGTTTGCGCACGTGACAGAGCGGCGTGCGTCACGCGCGCGCCACCGCCGGGTTCCGCCTGCCCCTCTCGGGGGCATCGTCACGTGCGCAGGAGGTGCTGTTAGTGGAGCGAAATTGTTATTAGCAAATAACAGACCCCGTTGGAGGTAGTTAATATCGGCCGAGTAACTCTTAACACTTTTCGGTCTACCACGTTTTAGATTTATTCCGAAAGTACTCACCTGGGTTGATTTCATAAAAATAGTACTGATGGTGATGATGATAATAATGTTATAATTATATTGTAATTTTATTATTTATTACAAAGTTTATCAGATTAATTAAATCAATAATGGAAGGAAAACGTTTTATTGGAGAAACTGGCAACAAGAATTTTTGCTAAAATTTCAATATCATAGGAAACATAGGAACTCATTGATCAGAAAAAAAGCTATTTACCAAAACTGAATAATCTGTAAATGAAAAGGGAAATTTGGGCAGGAGAAAAGTAGAACTGTCGAGTGAGAGGAATTGAAGTTGAGGACACTGCAATTAATTTGTATCGTATTTTCAATATATTGCGGAGTGTGATTCAAAGAATAATATTTCTTTTTTGTACTGCAAGATATATGTTTAAAAGCTAAATGATAATACAAATGTTCATTGATTATTCTTACTTTTATTTGCGTCAGTGTAAGGTGTTGCTGTCTTCTAGGTGATATAAAGAGTGCCACATTCAATTCTCAGAGAGAAGGCATACGCCTTTGTGACCTCTATCTTGATCATAATAGTGATGTGACCTTAGTGTCTGGTGAATATAGAGGGACAATAAAGATAGTGTATGATCATGAATGGGTAACTATTCAGATGAGAAATGTCCTATTCCTTACCTGTGAATAAAACTCACCGAATGGGGATCTGCGTTATAGCTTTATGCTACAAGCCCTTGCGTCACAGCTGCTGTTTTATACGTTTTTATAATTTTCGTTTAGAAAACGTCCGGTTTTCACGCCAAAAAATTATAACACATAATTGACATTACTAATGTTACTTCTATGTCAAACACATTAAAAGTAAAATGTTCATTAAAGATACTAACATTGACATAAAGTATAGAAATATTTAGATAGATTTTCTGTTAATAATCTGCTTTGTATTCTGTTAAAATCCACTTAAATGCGAAAGAATTATACATCATGTTCACACTACTTTTAGAGGTGTGAATGTATGTAGCAGGTAGTAATTATATAAAGACTCTAGTCCCTTACAGGGCATGGCACATTTCCGAATTGAACAATTTTAATTCACTATCTCCATCATTTTCTTCACCTATTAAACTTCAGCAAACTTCCTCAAGATTCCAAAACAGCTCTTTGCTGATTACGAACGCGATAAGGTACGCCTACTCAACTGTGGACACTCGAAAACGCGGAAATCATTAGACGTTTATTTTTTATCCTTCAGGTACACACACTTGAACGTGTCCATATATGTTACATCACATCGCGCAATTCTGCACCTTCAACACAGTACTATTGCACCGAAATAATGTACAGGAATCTCAGATTACACGTTACAAACTACTAGGGCACATATAGAGATCAAAACGGCTATTATTAAAAGACATTTTCAGATGGAGAGTTTATACAACGGAATTATGTCCGTTTATGCGAGTAGAATTTGACCTTAAATTTTAGATACGAAGCGCCGATATTTAGGAGGTACGTGACGTATCCTAGACTGCGTAACAACGAGGAACATCTGCACCAAAGAAGGTGTATAAAAATCAGGGGGAAATTACACGCGTGCAACTCGGTTATGTGAAATTTCCCATGTTTCATTTGCAAAACGGGATATTTTTGTATTCCTGTGATTAATTCTGGGCGCGTCAACTTCTAAGATAATTAGTGCCTACGTGTAGGGCATGCTTTCATCGCCGGAAGTGGCAGTGATCTTCCCCCGCCGACCTACCTGTCGGGTAGCGGGGTTTTCCCCAATTATTATCCCATCAACAGGATACCACCCACTCAGGACAGTCTGTAAGCTCCCGACCGGTCTTCCGGCGTGTAGTGAATGTAAGTAGATCTGTTTGTATGTAACGGTGAGGATAGAACAAGGAAGGAGAAGGAAAGATCGTGACCCGTTTGTTTAAGGTACTGCTTCGGCATTCGGCTGGTATTGATCTGAGAAAGCACGAAAAACTACCGACCAGAGCAGCTGGCCGCTTGAATTTTCCTCCAGACAGTAGCGAAATTCAACCTAGCTATCTAGCTAGTGTCGAAAATCCTGCCACCATTCGTATTCGAACCTGCGACCTTCCGATTAGAGGTTCTGCAGAAACCAGGGCCACTTCTCCGGGTTTTCGATTCCTCTACATACCCGGGAAGTTTGTAACATTTTTCTGACCCACCTGCATAAATCCTTGTAACGGAAAAGGTTAGTGGGTCGCCCTGCAATATCTTCTCCGCCTGGACCCATCGCCTCCCGCTTCGCCCTTTTTATTCCCCCCCCCCCCCCGACCACAGCGCTGTGGGTGTAATGCGCCTCGCATCCATTACAAGTTTCGCGGCGAATTACGACAGTCTGCCCCGGAAACTTTTCGATTATATAAGGACTTCCGAAACTCCCGCGTCTATCTTGTTAGCGCGGCGCGTAATAGAATGTCGCCGAAGCAAAAGTTGTGTCGGTCAGACGCGCAATACATAATAGCGCGGGGCGAACGTGTTCATCGTTTCCTTGGCGGGGCTCAATAAATTAAGCTCTGTCTCGGCTCGAAGAGGTTATCTGAACACGGGTTTTAATCTCGACAAATGATGATACATCGGGTTCAGTGCTTCAAGTTTTAGACATTCAGTTATGAATGTGATGCAGCTGGTACGTTACACAGAATATGATCTAATTTTCTCTACATTTTCAGTTACAACATAAAGAGGTTTATAACATTGTTAATACGGCTTTAAAAACTGTAAATAACAATAAAAGTTTTCATTAGTACTGGTTGTCAATTATGGTTTTCATTTTCGACGACAACCGCTCCCAGTATATGTTTTGTTTCTTATTCCTAACTTTATTCATTTGAAGATAAATATAAATGTGTTTAACGAGTAATTTAATGATTGTAAGCTAAGGACATCTTCTTAACTATAATATAATTATAGAAAACACACAATATGAAATAAAACCTTTTGGATTACTTTTTTAATTTATGTAGGTAGACATCTCCCAAATATTTGAATGGGTATGTAGTGGCTAATGAATATCTGAATATAATACTTTTAATACTTTTCTAATGCGACTTTTAATATATTTACTCGTGTTCACTAAAGTACATTAAAAGTGTTACGTTGCCTTTGCGTTTCAGTGTGCGCGGTCATTTCGCTCTCCAAACATAACACCACGATATTTTCGACGACTTTAAGCCAAATCTGGCGAAAGGAATATTTTCACGTTAAACGTCAATACCTCAAGGTCTCACTCTTGATTCACTAGTGCAACTACAATTCAAAGCTGTTTCTGTTTTTCCAGTAGGTACGACCTAGGCAACATTTTCAACTCTTTTCTATTACACTAGAGTAATGACAAAGGATGGAATGATTTTCTCTTGATGGTGCTCACCACTTAAACAGCTGCCTGACGCAAGGGAATCTCGTCCTCTCCAGTACCCTTGCGGTGCGAATTGTTTGACGTTCTACGAAATTCAATTCACCGCAACAGTCTCCCGGTTTCCACTCACTTAACCGTGTCCGCAGCAGTTTCCCGCAATATCCCTTTCAATTAAGCATCAGATTTTGAAGGGCCCTAGTTATTGCGTTTTCCCGAGCAGCAATGGCCTCGACCACTTAATAAGGCGCACCCGGTTGTCCGCCCATGTGCAATGAACATTGCTCGCTAAACTTTATTACCGAAAATAGCAAAGCGCGTAATGTTTTTACTACTCTATGACGTATTTTAATTTTGCCTGGTTGTAGTTTAGCCAATAAAAGACGAGACCAGAGATTTAATTTGAATTCTACGATACAAAGGATGGTCTGGACGTAGTTTAATTTTAAAATATTAGTAAAATTTAAAAAGCATACAACGTTCCAGAATTCGCGACCGTATTAACTATGTTCAAGTTGTGACGCATAAGTTGTCAGATGTTTTTTAAAACAGTAAAAATTATCTCGGTGTCCTTTTGGGCTGGAGATGAGGTCCGTGACCTAATGTAGATTCACTGCGCATAAACACGAATTTGGAATTCCAACCGTCTTGATGTGCATTTGATCAATAAGTTGAGAAAGAAAGAAATTAAAACTTAAAAAATAAAAAATTGAGGTACGATCATTTGGACACTATTAAGCAATAGGGAGAAGAGAAGAGAGATGTGCACAGTGATGACCAAGCAATTAGAGATATAAAAATGCTTGTGAAATACGATTTAGATCGATTGTAGCGTCGTCAATTAAATCATAAAAGAGAAAAGAAATAGATAAAATCCCAATATATGTTCAATAGTAGGCAAGATTGAATAGAAACATTTCTAGTGGACCCAACAATTAATGCGAATATATTTGGTAGACTCCCTAGCGCAGCAGTCCTGTGATTGAGAAAAAGATCTTGAACGAGCCAAGTGCAAGGCGGAGATAGAGTGAAGCCTCAAGAGATTTTCTGGTCTCAACCCTTCGCTAGCACACATGGGTCTAGTCTCGTTCACTCTCAGTAAAAATTCAGACACGCCTTTCTAACCCTCATCTCATCTTAGTAAGCGTTCCTCAAGGCTCCTCTCTTTAATATTTTCACCACCGACATACCCACATCTCGATTCACAAACACAGCTCAATTTGTAGACGACACTTCCCTATTTCTTTCAGAACCCAAATTACACAAACTGACTGACCGAGTTCAGAGACACCTGCACCAAATCGAACAATGGGCTACTAAATGGAGAATCATGCTCAATCGCTCATAATCGCTCCCAAAAATGTTCCCATCCCTTTTACTTCATCAGTCAAATACCTAGGCCTATATTTAGATACCAAACTAACCTGGAAAGATCACATTAAAATTAAAGTGAATCAAGCCCATCAGAAAAGTCATTAACTTCATCAAATTCGCTGCATTATAAATCGCAAAAGTAGTATCAGTCTCGAAAGTACAGTGTTCCTAAGTAAATCCATTCCCCGGCCATTTCTCTTTTAGGCATGCTAGATTTGATGTCAATCAGTAACATCCCACATAAACAAGGTCCACGTTTCCCAAAACTTGTCAATTCAGAAATGCAATGTCATCCAAATGTGTTTAACTGTTTTATGCATGGTAGAGTCTCATTTAAAGCTTTGTTCAATTCCTTTCACTCGTTCCAGAGCATCCGAGCAAACAGCCGATATCAACAAAATGGGGTCAAAACGGGTCAATTGTGGATCGCGCGAGTAATGACATTATTGCCTGCAGCTACATTAAAGATTTTAGCTATGGTCCTTGAGGCCTTGGGAGTTGCACATCCCTGTTTTAGAAGATGATATTGGAGATAAATAGGTCACCAAAAGTTGCGACTGTGAATCGGGAAATAATGTTGAAGAATGATCTGTAAATTTTAGACCTGAATCTGTGAAGTACAGATAGCAAATTTAGAACAAGATCATGACAACATTGTGGAGAGTATTAATTTTTTCTCCAGTAGGCAAATACGATCAAAAAAACTATAATTCAGTGCACTGCATTAGAAGTAATAACAAACTATAAGGTCGATGGTGGTATTCTTTCATGTTCAAAATATTGATGCAATAAATGTAATGAAGTAATAAAGTAATTGAAACGAATTGATATAATAACCGTGAAAAAGAGAAGAAGAAAATTAAAAGAAGAATCCTCAGACGCAGTGACACTGTAGTTGCAACATCAATCCACAGACCACACGAGATCTTTCCAATTTTACTTCAGGTGAAGGGAGACTTAGAAACGGATCTTGGCCACCAAAGACCCCCCTACACCCTACGGTACCTGCAGAAAACACCAGTGGTATTACGAGTACGCCAACGAGAACTTAACTTTAGCATCATTGAAATAAATTAGGATATTGAGAAGCGCGAAGTCAAATATCGGTGGATATGCACAATTATGGCAAAGATTGTTTAGCAATATTAGGAGAAGTAGTGGTTAGGCGCTGTCTTTCACGTAACAATCAAAAGGTGGGCATATCAATTCCTTGCGTTGGTTTCAAAGCCACCTCAGAGCAGTTGCCACCGCAGCGGTGCTGCTTCCTCCTCCGCATATGCCCTGGTTGAACTGGGAATCGCATTAGAGTCGACGGCCGGTTTCCCCGTCGACGCTTTGTCTGAAGAGCTGCTGCGTGCGCCGCCCTTCAAATGTCCACTCGAGCGCCAACGCGTCTGCTGCGGCGCCAACAGCCTCTTGAGCGCTGCACGGGAGGAAGTCCTAGCACTTGCCCCGCTCCCTTCGCAACACCCTCCCCCCAACCCCGCTGCCTCGACGCCCCACCGCCCACAGCATTCCGCCGCTCCCGGGCCTTTTCCGATCGACACCAGGCCAGTGCCAGAGAAGCCAGTAACAAATGGGCCACGGACCGCGCCCGGTCTTCCCTTCCTCTTCCTTGTGGAAAGGCCAGTGAGGAGCTTAGAATGTGTCGCTCAAAGGGTGTTGCCTTGCTGTGGGAGGAGAATTCCCCCCCCCTAAGTCTATGGGATCTCGCCATCCAGTGAGAGAAGATTATCGCCTACACCCGCGAAAGGACCCTGGACTACACGCATGGGACTAATGATCTTAGCTGATGTCTCTTCCGAAATCACTAATTAATCACTCAATTAGCCTCCATCCCACCAACCACTCCACACCCTATTAACTATAGATGCGCACGCGTCCCGCGACAGCATACGCCACCACCGCTGCCACCACATTGGCGCATTGTCAACCACGACCTTTATTCACAGGTCTCTCCTTCCTCGCTCTTTCCTTCAGCTCTTTTTTCAGCTCCCTCCTCCTTGCAGCCTCGCGTAAATAGCCGCGAGAACGGGCTAGGCGTCAGTCAGAGAAGCATCCTACGTAGAATAATGGGAAATCTCGAGCGCCGGCCGATGTCGTTAGTGGCGTCACTACCCTGAGGAAGCCTGCGATATGACAGGCGAAATGTCGGCCTCTCAGCCAACGACGCGGCGTCACCCTGACAGCCAAGAAGTCTCACTGGCTCTTTCCTACCAATAGTGCTGCGAGCACAGTTGGACGGTTGCGACACGGTGAGATCTCGTCGACAGGTCATAAAAACGTTTGAACGGTTTAGAACTGTTTTCAACTGCTGTAGTTGAATCTATATACTGTTCATTTTAAGCACGGTTAGAGCTTTTGAAAAATATTCCATTTACATTTAATTAGAAATACTATTTTAATAATGAACATTATTCCTTAATACTATATAACGTAATAGATACTATATGTCTGTATGAAATGTGCCAAATACATTATTAATATTTTGCCAGTTGGGATAAAAATGCTGTGGGATTTTAGAAAAAAGTTCTCTATGAAACACGTTAAAAATGTGAGACTCATTTTCATTCGGACAAAGAAATTTCGCAAACACTCGGCTAAACTATGTTAAATATATATAGTTCACCTTTATTATCTCACCCATAACTCCAAGACTTAAAACTTCTCAAAAAGTATAATTTGCAAACTCCCCAGCGCACAGTTAAGTCGTTTAACTGCTTGTAAGATCCATTTCAAATGTTGTTTGAGAATATCTTCGTGTCTCGTCTTCTTCGCAGGGCCTCTACGGACGAGTTGCCGTGTCCGGAGGCGTTTCAAGCGGTTAATGGCCTGGCCTCAAAATGAGAAGGGATAAAAACATCGCTGGGGGGCTGTTTTAATGTCGCGTGAAGAGTGGAAGAGGTGTGACGGGGTAGGGCAGAATGGGCTGTAGGGCGCATCTTGTATTGGCCTTCAAGAAGGGAACCAGCGACAAGAACATGGAGACTGTTTGCTGACCTACAAATGTGTCAGCAACAAATGACGCAAAATCACTCAATTAGTGGATATTGCCATTACATAATTAGAAAAATAAGAAATGGAGACATCCTACGCAGCTCAAACGTGCATAACGTAAAGCTCGTCTTTGCGGGGCGATGAATAGAATAAAGATTATTTTCTTCTTCTTTTGTATATAAAGAATAAGTTTCAAAAGACTTACTAAATACTGGCATTCCAAAAATGTCACATCAACTGGTATTTTTTAACTTCAAGTGTTGTAAACACATCCCCAGGGTAAAATATTGAGTGCTCATTACAGACTCAAGTTTTTAAAAAGGCACCGGCCCAGCCGGGACAAGCTCTATGCTTTTGATTGGTCTCCAAACATGTTTTCTTCAATAAAATATGTTCAAAAAACAAGTAGTTTAAAAGGTTCATTTGGTTATTCCTAAACTTTCCTTTGAGAATTCAAACATATGCCACCTTTTAAGGTTTTATCGTGAATAATAGACACGGTGAATAAAATAAATGAAGCATACATATTACGGAGACTGTTTTAATTCCTTCCTTACTTCTACAATAAATACAAATAAAAGTTCTTATCATTTGCAAATTCAATGTGCAATAAAACATTAAACAAAAAACATATATTTGGAAAAGTTAATATCATGTTTATTTAAACTGTTTATGTAATTATTTAAAGGATTAATATATATTTTTAATTTAAATTTGTAAGTGGGTGAGTAGAGAGTGTGAAGGTGATCAGAAATCATCTTCATAAGGTTTTGGTGATGCGTCAGCCATCTCCGGCCAACTCCGAATTCTCTTCGAGTTTTACGGCCTACATCATAATCAATCCAGCATACGACTGTACATACCCCAAGCCCTAACCTCCGGAGCAGTGGTCATAAGACCAGCCGAAAAGAGACACTCCTCGGACGCAGTCGCCACCGCCTCTCACACGACGGGTCACGTGCCCCTTCTCCCCACTCCAGACGCCAACGACCTTCATTCAAAGGTTCATTCGCAATGAAACTGAAACGTAGCAGTAAAAGCTTAATGCGCAATTATTTGATGGAGCGATTTACAAAGGTGCACGTAAACGTATACGTGAACATAAACACAAGACGAATCCGTGGAGTACCCGAGCTGCTGCCTTTCATGTCCACGTTAAAGTGATCTCAGAACAACACACTATCATGTACTGCAGTAAGAACCAAAGAACTTCTAGAACAAAGAAATTGTACGCGAAACGATGTGCCCTTGCCGATTCGAAACGGAAGAGCAGTTTCTTGCTGACGATACGAATATTATTTGCAATAAAAAGGAAGGCAGTAGTATAATATTAGATGATCGCAAAAAACCTCCGTGAAACTGTATTTTTGTTTTGTATTCCGGGGTTGTGAGACCAATGACTGAAGACGAAATGTTTCTTCACGAACATCGATGCGCTGAATCTGAATCTGAAAAAAAGAATTGCTCCACTACTCTCCTGTTTTTTTATTCGCGAAAAACCATCGTGATTTTTTTTGTTTTCGGGAGTTGTAATTAGAATCGAAGACTAGACACATATTCTCTATGTATGTGAACGCACCGAAACCATAATAGTTCCTTTTTTTAATCGTAAAAAAACACCCTCAAATTTACTTCCTACAATTGTACGGTGTTTTTTCGAGATTTAAAAAATGGAAGGAGGTGGCTCAATTCTGTCTTCAGATTCAGATTCAGCGCGTCGATATACATAGAAAAGCATGTGACAAATTTTCGGGTATGACAACAATCTCCAAAGTGAAAAAAACACAATTTCACGGAGTGTTTTCGCGATTAAATAAAATGGAGGGTGATGGCGCAATTCTGGCTTCAAATTCGGATTCAGCACGCCAAAATACATAGCAAAACAGGTGTCAAGTGTTTGGGTCTGACAACCTTTTTGTGTGTGCTCGTGTAATTATTAACGAAGTGAACATTTTAATATTTTGGTTCATAATTGCCTTGCAGGTAACAATTTTGTCTAACAAATGTTTTGTAGGTTATTTTTACATGGTTCTGAACCTACTTTCAACTTCCAAGTTTGACTTTCAGTAATTTTTATTTCATTGCCTTTTTCACCTAAACCTAATCCTACCCAAAACTTTATTTATTGGTTGTTATATTTTATCTTGTAGCTTGTTGCTTTAAAATTAGGTTCAGTGTTTGCACAGTTATAATTTTTTTTGGTTTGTTGTTCCATTTTAACTTAGTACATTTCTATTATAGAAAATATATCTCATACATTCGATGAGCACTTATTTCCCCGACGATGAAAATTTCGCAAATTTCCTTCCTTTTCCCATTACGAAATATTACTAAAAAATAACCTCTTTACACCTGAGTTCAAAGCAGAACCAAAACAAAGAAGGTAGGTTATGGTTACTGTCTAGTTCACCAGTGTCCAGCATTGTCAACCAACTCTTGGATGCATTTAAGTTATACTTCAACCAAGCATTTCTTCAAAGAGAGTGGTGAAACGACGAACTACAAAGCACGGCTTAACACGCGTCTTAAAATTAAGTATGATTTCAGTAAGTCATTCTTAAAAAGTATTTGGTGAAACCGACCGAACGCCGATTTCTGCACGATGTGCTCGATGAGGGAGAAATCCAAAATCTGAAGCTGATTTTCCATTGAAAATAGATTTTTATTACACAGGAGGGAATATTATGTTATCAATTCTTGTCCAAAACGCTCGTTTTTCCTATTTTCATCATTCACCTTGAACATTTATGATATAGAGCTGGGGTGTCAGAACTCAAAAAAAAGTTGCGTAAAATAGTCGTCTCGCCATAATGCGTCACACAACTTTTGAACAGCTATTGAGGTTCAATAAATGAAAGGTTAATAAAAACCGTTATTAAACGATAAAACAGCTCGAGAAAATCACAGTATTTAAATCAGGATAGTTACATTGTATTAAGGCCCACAATATTCCAACAGGTTAATCGTTAATAATGTTAAATTATTAATTTTACGAGTGTTGATATTGTTGTACAAGATTAGCCTGTCTTTTACAGAATTAAATACAACGTTTCTTACTGTCAAAAGTAGTGTATTCGTGTCTCAAGTTTAATTTATGAATATTTAACAGACAATAAGTGAAGTTTGGTCTGATAATTATCAGACAAAATATAGCACTCAATTATAAATGAGTCATTACAGAGTTTTTCATTCTGTAATCCACATCCAGATTTTATATAGTTTCGTTTTTATATTTTATTGATGGATGATGTCTAGCAAACAGGAGCATACTAAACTGAAATACTGTAAACATCCGGGCTGCGTAATGTGTAGTGGCCACCGTCCAAATGACGCGACTCTTTTTCCGGAAACCGAGACAGGTCACCAACGGGTAGTTGGGAGTATGAGGAAGTGGAGGTTGCAGGACCAAGAATATCAAAAAATTAGTGTTCCTCAGCGTATCACGTGAATAGCAAATATTTCATGGCGGGTGGCCTCTCCTTTGGAGCCATCTGTCACATGACAGCTGCGTCATAAGCAGTGACGCGCCGAGTGTGAGGATTCAGTCGATATGTGCAGTATGAGAATAGGCGGAGTAACACAATAAAATATTTTCATTTTTAGTCAAAATCGGAATTTTGTAAATCGTTTTCGGATTTTTCTCAAGTTCCTGGTTATATAAGAAAAATAGACACGTCTCACATGGCTAGAAATTGCAATATAGTTTCTTCAATTTCTTCGCAAATCGGGCATTAGTAGTACAGGTACGCGTCTTGAAAATATTTTTTTCTGAATTTTCTACTGAAAAAGGGATTATTCGATCGTAACTTTTCAGATGGCTAATTATATTAAATGTTGATTCAGTAAAATAAGATTTTCACAGCACGTTTTAGTATGTCGAACATTTTACAGCTTAAATGTAAGCACTCTTGAAGTTCGTAGATAATTCTAAGCTCATAATTTTTTTAAACGTATGAATTCTTTATGTGTTCATGTGAGAATTTTCAATTATTTTTGTTTAGAAATTGTGTTCGTGCTGAACATTTTTTAAACACGTTTACGAACACATCAAATATTTGTAATGCCAAATATCAAATATTTTACAAGTTACCATGTTACAATAAAATAGTTTTTATGTTTGAGTTCTGTGTATGTTTTTATAAAACAATCCGTATTTCAGGTTTTCCTGAACGTGCATATTTATCAACTGTACTCTATCCGGGCCTAACATCTATTGGTGAGTAATAACATATAGTACTAGTGTCTAAACAAAACTATTTACGAAACTAACAATTATATTCAACTATTAAGACTATAAATATTTACAGGGTTTGTTTTCTCTTGCATATTTTGTGCGATGTAGAAAGTAACACGTGAATTACTGAAGGAGCCTTACACGGTTTTTGCTTCTAAATAATGATACATACATGCATACGAACACTGATCCTACTTAATTACCAAATAAGTCCCAACGCCTGGTTCGTTAGGTGAACGAGGCTTCAATTCCATCGGAATGTAATACAGTTTCAGGATGCTCCTGTCAGAGGGTTGTGGTTTCTTCATTATTTTCGGCAACCTGAAAGCGTTAGCCAAGAAAATGTTTTATTAAAATTCTATTTGGTCCATTGTATACACTCAAGGGAAGGGTCCACAATTTTTTTTCTATGCTAAGGTAAACAAATCATCATCTCCTAGTTTTAAATGGAAACTAGGTGATGCGAAAACACGTTTGCAAAACGTTGCACGCGTTTGAAAATGAGCACTCATCTGTAGTCTACACACGTCGACCATCCGTGAGCACTCCAATTGTAATGTGCGGTGAGTTGCGGCGATGATAAAAGAAGTCGTATTGTTCACATCGGCGCACTATTTCTCCATGCGTTCCGCAAGATAATGTACATACAATCTTTATTTGGCGGGAAAATAAAAAATAAATCCGTTGATTAGCTGAGAAACAAACACGTTACTTTTTTGGTTATAAATGTGGAAACTTTGATGCCTCTTGAGGTGTACAATTAGTTAGTACACTATTGAAAACAATGTCATTAATTAAATGTGTTGTGATGCTATCCAATGTAAAACATTATTTGCGAGCTGTGACCCTCATGTGATATGGAGTATAAACCGGTAGGTGTGTCTCCTTTCACTACCTTTAATGACTATGCCTCCGCCACCTGCTTTCCTGGAAGCGCCGTCACATCTCAGCGGAAAAGACGCGAGAAGACCTCTTCCGCCGCAAGATAACGGGCGACTAAGTGGAGACGCGGCGGAATATTATGAGGAGATATCCTCGCCTCCAGTCTTGCGTAAAATGATGCTCTTCGTTTTCTACCTTCCCTCGCCCTCGTCTTCTCACCCCCCCCGCGCCCGCCTTCCCCCTCACCTGCCCCTTCCCTTCGATCCCACTGTCACCCTTCTCTTTGACCTCGCCATTATCCTCACCCATACCCTTACCCCTGGCACTTGTCATTGCCTATACCCTTATCCGTGCCCTTACTCTGACCCATAACTTTTCCATTGCACTTACCTTGCCTTTGCCCTTACCCCTACCCTCACTTGTGACCCCACCCTTAACCATGATCCTATCTTTTCCTTTGCCCTTACCCTAGCTCTTACCCTTGACATACCCTTACCCATAACATTGCCCTTGGAATTTCACTTGCCTTAGCCCTTACCCTTACTCGTACATTTACCCTATCTTACCCTTACCCATAGCGCCACCCTTTACAGTGCCTTTACCCGTACCTTACCCTTGCACATAGACCCACCCTTAACCTTGTCCTTGTTCTCTCCCTTTCGCTCAAACTCTCATTCGCCCTTCCTCTTACCTCACCCTCACTTTTATTAAATGTTTATTGCCTTGTTCTGACCATTTATATAATTTTTTTTTTGTTTTTCAAAGAGTACATATAAATTATTGATATTTATTGGTAGCAACAGGCTCACTCACTTGTCACTTCACATTAGGATTTTAATGAAGTTTCTTGAAATAAAACGTTGGCCTCTTTGTAATCATATTACGTAGTCAATCCGCAAAGCTTTTTAAATAAATGTCCACTTTTTGTGTGTATATGCGCCAGTAGTTCAGTAAAAATTGATTATTAGTTAATATAGTGTTGATTTCGCAGCTATTTACTCACGCTGGTAGTTTTCTTTCGTTATAAAATTATTTCATTCAGAGTTCTAGTTCGTTGTATAAAAAGAGATTCCAACTTGCGTTAAATTCTTCTTCCAAACTTTGCCTTTATAAGGTGAAAGTTTTCTTCATCATCCAATTAGGTTTTGTTTTTAATTTTCGCTTCGACTTCATTAACTGTTCATAACAATAAAAATTTCTGAAGTATTAGGAAGTAAAAAATAATAAATTCCTAGGTTGTGTCAAATGATTATAATGGTAATTTTTTTTTCAAATTGATTTCACGCTCGTCGAAAAAACTCAATAAATATCATATTTAAAAGAACTCATTATTACGGTACGCGTCTACCTTAAAATAATGTTTTCCGTGCAAAATATACTTTTGATTTTCATTGTTTGCCCTGCATTGACATGTGTACTTTTCAATGCTTAAAACCGTTTGATTTTAAGTTTGTTATTTTTTTATTTATTTGTACTTTTCCTAATGTGCGCGCGCATATGCCGCGTCTCACGGGTATTTGAAGTTGAAACTGCATGATCGCAAAAAATGAAAGATTAATTAAGATTATATCGTGATAAATTTTAAAAATGTCATTTAAACTAATATAAAGTCCCTATGTCGTCATATCTAAAGCAAAATATTCTTTTGGGCAAATTATTTCTTATAGTTAGGGAACTACTGTTCACAGAACATCACTTTAGAGCTAATTAATCTTCATCTGGCTTTTCCCTCAAGTTACTTTTTTCTTGTTTAGGCCAATTCAAAACATTACAACTCTTTTAATTTTAAAGATAACCTTATGATTCATATTTTATTCAGTAGCATAAATACAATTCTTGTGCCTAAATCTGAAATTGTTATAGAAAAATACATAATTATATCAATAATAAATTACTCTGTTAATTTTTTATTGTTACCCGTGATTTTTTAAAGTCCTAATTCAAACCCCTGCAAAGAACATATAACTCCCTTATGAATGTTCAAATTTAGTTTTTGGCATTAGAATATAATCAAAGAATCGATTTTCAAAAGGAATAATCCCAAAATGTTTAACGGTTCATGAGTTATGATCATTCAAGTTATACCCAGTTATCCCTATTTCATGCAAAATTAAGCATATTTTTTAAACTTGTGTATTCGATAAGTATATTATTTTCTTCCAAGTTCTATTTTTAAACCATAAATTTCATTCAGAGAAAAATATGTATCCTCATTATTGTAGTCGTAGAAAGAAGCCAAAAAATGTTGATCTTTTGCCATTTTAAATTTTTTTAGGTTTTCTAGCGATACGATTTCAGTACTTTCTCTTTATTACTTTATTATTAAGGTGGGAAATTAAAAACTGAATGTTTGCTCAATGTTTATTATTATATCAGTCTAGACGCTTGGTTCTTCTTTGGTATTTTGTAAAATTCTAACTCTGACATAGTACAAATGCTGTAATCTACGTTGGTACAAATAAATTGTTTAAAGAAAAATAAGTGTGATTGGTATCCACAAATTAGGAGATGCAATCGCTTCACTGTCATCAGGTTTCAAGTAAATTATTACATGTTATTTTTATAAATGTTGTTGATTAACCAATTCATAATGTGTCAACCTCGAACGATATACCTTTTATACATTCTAATCTTCTTTCTCGTGTCAAATTTCTAAAATTATTTTTCTATATCTCCAAACGATCCCACGCAGGTCTCAAAAATTAATAGCGAATTACCGCGATACTAACCTCCTGTGAAAACTGCTCTTTCAGCACTAATCCTCGAGGTGCATTTAACTCGCTCGCGCAGCGCAGAGCTTGAAATTTATTTAAATGAACGGCGCCGCGCGGGGCCGCCCGGCCGCCCCGAGATCAATAAGCGGCTGATTTAACGCGCAGCGAAAGGTTGAATGCACTGGAAGTGCCTCCTATTGACTGATCACGGCGCGGGCGGAGTTCGCGGATAAAGCGCCGAAGATTATGACATAGATTAAACGTAAGATGCGGTTCTATTCAATTGAATAAGAATAGGGATAGCAATGTAGATGACAATAAATTATTCGTGCAATACCCAATGCCGGTATTGAAAATGTAGTGACCTTTTCTCTCCGTTTTGTGGTATCCGGAGATTAAATGCTGAGAATTTCCAAATGTTAGACCTATCATTTTGTAATTTTTCATTTAAACTAGAATATTTTGGTAATACTCTTGGATAAATGATTTACCGTGTTAGGTTGTGTGTATTATTACAATCATCTGCAGGTGATAGATGCAAAAAACGGTGAAATAGCTTCAGAATGTGATAAAGATACTGAAAAATTAATTCCGAGCTAATGAAGATGATGTGCGGTAAAGAGAAAGAGAAATAGAAAGTAAAAGAAACTGTAAAGGAATAGAGGGATAAATACGTATTATAGAATCATACTCTGCATCCCTCCATATCAATTTCACATTTGTATAGGTATTCAGTGTATATTCCTATAATGTCTCGAAGAATTAAGTTTTATTGTACAATGTTTTTCTCTTCGTGTATTTTAAATATAATGGTGTAATATAATTTGATCTTATACTTTGTACATTCTTACCTTGGAGCGAAATTATTTAGGGCGAAACCCACCTCGTTTTCTCGACTCACTTTCCGCCTTGAAGGGCGCTGCCTTAACTCCACCGCGACTCCGCCTCTCCCGCGAAATCCCTTCAGCAGGTTCAGGTTGCAAGTTTGTGAAGTTGCGTCCCTTGTCTGGGAAATATGGTATTGAATTAAAACTTTGGACGAGGGTGCTAAGGACCTCTGACGTTACACTCCGCAAACCCGCAAACACAATTTCACAATAAGCTTTTTACGGGAGAAAGAAAGGAAATCGACTGTGTAGGACTTGAGTCTTCACTCAACTCCTTTCCTCCTTTCATCTCGTCTTGGTGTCAGAAAATTGAATACACTCGTGAATGAGAATAAGAAATGGAATGGCATTTTCTTCCTGGATTACACTGCACGTGCTTTCATTGAAACAACCCATATTACCGCCAACTCTACCTTCGTTTCTACGTTCGGTCTTTGTACAGAAAACATTTGTTAGATAGGAAATGGTTCGTACAAAAAAAAACATTTTCGAGGGAAGTGAAATAGACTTTGCAAGACTCAAATTTATTTTCCCCCACGTGGCCAATTGGCGGCTTCATAAATTAAATGTATTCATGAATGACAATAATAAACGTATTGACTTTTCACTTTCACGCGTACTACAACCGTAGTAACTTTCTCAACGTGTGTAAAGAAAATTATGAAACGCTGCATCAAAAAACAATGATTTTTTGGCAGAAAACTTTAGAAAAGTAAATTATTTAAGTTCTTTATGCAGTATATTACTTCCAATAACAAGTTGTAAAGTCAGAATCCACGTTTTGTGGCTCCTTGATACCGAAACACTGATTTACAGCAAAATATCTCTGTCCGTTTGTCTGTCCGCTAGCTAACACTACCGGCTAGACCGCTAGCATGGTTATCCACAAAATTCATATTACGCGAACAATCTGGCTGATGTCGCAACCCTTTGAATTTGAAATTTAATAAGAAAAATCTATATCTTTAATATTCAGGGAATTCAACGAAAATCGTAAATCAGGAATTTTTTATAGGCGCACTTTGCTCCATACAAAAAAAGTAATCCAAAAATTTGGACCTATTTTGAAGAAAAAATTGAAAATATCTCTTCAGGTTTCCTAATAAGTGCCGGCAAAATTAAAATTTCCGTTTCTACTCCAAAGAATCGTGAGATCAGCCAGATCGATCGTGGAATATCAATGTTGATGAAAATCCTGCCTTCCGTTTAGCCGGTAGTGTTCTTGACAGACGGACGTACAGATATTTTGCTATAAAACAATTTTGTGACATCGAGAACTCACAAAAAGTGAATTCTGTATACATAACGTGTTAGAGAAAGTAATTTTCTATTAATAGAAACAAGAATTATCCACATTTTTTGTATCAAGGAACTTTGCTGTATCGCCGTTTGTGGCTGCGGGAATACATAACCTCTTTATATTACGTATGTAGTATGAGAGAAAACAGAAATAGCATTATACAACGGTTAAAAATGTAGTTCATCACAAAAACACTCCTATAAAGATCACATACATATATAACGCCCAGTGAAAGGAATGTTTTCAATTCCGCTCGTCAGTTGCAATACTTGTATAATAGTAAACATAATCCCGTTCTCCTACGTCAAATTTCAGCTCTTTGATTATTTATTGCCGCACATATTTTCATGCAAAAGGTTTTTAAAATCAGATATGCTATTTTTATCAGCACCGCTTCCGATAATAATCTTTTATTGGTCATCAAGTGGTTGTAAAACGAGTGTGTATAGGAATTACAGTACATAAATCTCCAAAACCCGTATCTTCTTATCTTTCTAGTTTCGTGAGTTTCATTCTATTTATTTACGCCATAGTACCACCAGCCATTCCTTTCATATTCCTTTTACGAAAGATTTGCACGTAAAGATAGTAATCACACAATACATATTTTTACGAGCTTGGACCAAATCTTTATTACAACTTTCGTCACAAAACACGTCTGTCTAGAGAAGCATTAAGGCGGTAGAAGCTCCTGTGTAACAGCCTTGTAACCCTCCGCATTGTAGCGTTTTTGAAGCACTACAAATTCGCCCCATGCGTCACTCGTTAAGCTGGCACTACGAAAACAAAGTTTAATGCCACCATCATTCTGAATAATTCCATTGTTGATGTGATAATTCGCGGTTGCACGGACTGTGGGGATTTAGCTGTCTCATAATCCGATAAAATGTGTTTCTGATTGATGATGGGTGTACAATGTCTGAAAAGCATCAACGTTTTCGAGAACGACGGTAAATTAATATTTAGCAACACAGGATGGGAAATCCGTCACAAAATCCCCAGCAAAATGGAAAAGGGTCGTGTGTGTAGCATGTGTTTCTATTGGAAACACGTGTTGTCCGGGCATTGCAGCTGCAACAAAATTCTCAAGTTGCGGGTGGGAATGATTATTTACGTAAATGCAAACCCAAAATGGAGAAGGTCAAACTAACAAAATATATGACGCAGGAAAAAAATTCTAGGTCACTTTACAGCTCATCTACAGAAGTTCGCAGTCTCCATTCATAAAAACTATAACGAACGAGTTTACTTAGCACCTTGTTTATCTATGAAAAGATATATTCAAGAGAAATTAGTTACGCATTAAAAACGTATAACATACATGAAAACATGGAAACATTAATACCATAACAATAAGAAAATATTAATAGATGAGATAATTCTCGTGAATTCTCATAAGTCTCCATCGACTGGGTTATGCGAATTATCTCATTTATTGATATGCTCTTATTGTTATGGTATTAATGTTTTCATGTTGAATATTTATGTTTTATGTGTTTCTACTTCATATTGACTTATTTTAACTTAACTTAGGGGTCCAGTGTGGGATAAAATTTGGTGGTGAAGTTGTAGTTTGTTGGTGGATTACATTTATACTGTTAGTGAAGGGCTCACTATTTTGTCCCAATGATTTGGGCAAGATTTCTTTTTATGTCAGCATTGTGCCTGCCATTGCAATTAACGCAGACCAGTTAATTTAATTGTGAACAAATGTCTGAATAATGGTTTCCAGTACAATATGCAGAGTTTATAATACGACCACACTATTTTTTTGCCTGAAATCGAAACATCGTTTGCATTGGATGAGATCTTTAGATCTCTGATGTCTTTCTGTAGTAACATGATGGTTAGATATTTGGATAATTGTAGGTATTTTCTACAAGCCCATTTCCCATGAACTCAGCCGCTATTACCGGAACTGGAATGTTACATTTTTGCCGTCTTGTGATTTTAACAATCGATGTGAGACGTAATATAAGTTCTGTAAGGAGATCTTATTTTCTGTAATGGATCGATGCAGGTTTGTGAACACCACAGAAAATGTTTTATTTGATGGGTTCTTATAGAAATGGGAGTTACTATTTTTTCAATGAGATATTTAATAAGTTTTCGGAAATCTATTTTTGAATTTTCAGTTATTTTTAAGTCTGTATCGCACTGGTCGCTTTGATTTAAGCTCAATGAAATTGTTTACATTGGAAACTCTCGCATTATGGAGCAGGCCTGCTCAACGACTGCTTCCGGGGGCATTCTGCACTCAAATGACGAATGTCTGTCGGCGAGAGCGGCAAAACTGCGAGTAGGGGTGGGGGGGAAGGCATCTTTGCGGGGAGGGGAGCAGCCCGCCATTGCATACGCGCCTAGATGAAATCCTGGACGCGAAATGTACCCCTCTACTTCACTATTCGAATTCCTCTAAAATCCGTTTTATGACAAAAATGGATCTGCTTACGTACTGAGAGCAATCTCTCATATCAAGATCGACATAAAATGAAACAGACAATTCCAAGAGGAGTAATGTTTGGCAGCAGGTATTTTGTGACCATTTTCTCTAATATGAATCTAAATAAGAAGTACCAACGAGAAAACCTCTCTGACATGTTTTGGGCAATCATGAGATTATTACATCTTGTTAATACGAAATCGTAAAATATCATGTATAAGTAGTGTTCGTTGTTTTAATGTTATACATATGTAATATACTGTTATCAAAAATTGAAGAATAAAGTAATAATTTCTTAAACAACGAAATTTTTAGCTTTGATAGAACTGCCTTAATCAATTAAACATAAGTAATGAAAAATAGTTTATTACTGACGTCGTCAAAAAAACAATTCGATATAACAATTTTATGTTGAGCATCAAAGCACTAAAATTGCGATTACTCCGAAGCAAGGCGAATTGCATTGTCCAACTAAAAGCAATTATAACACTTAGACTCCAAGTCAATTATGAATGTCTAATTCGTTTTATATTGTCATCTATAGGCAACAAAAATTTCCAGTATAATACAATAGGCGATATTACATGGACTCTACGTAACGACCATCACGATTGCACTTTCAATTTTCGCGCTACGTTTCGAATTGTACCTTCCCTTTGATGGTTCCCACACCTAGAAGTGGTTTCATCCACAACGTTCCTCACTTCCCGCATTTGCACGGGAGTGGCTCGCGAGCGGCTCCGGAGGTCAGTGAAAGTGCAAAATGCTGTGAAGGCCTGTTACACACGAAAGATCTGTATGTTCGGTTTGGTTTTCACTGAGGTATCGAAATCGGTTGAACTGTGGTGAGGATACACTAAACTTCAGTGCACCGAATAGATTTCGAATTTCACAGTTTTATTGAAGGTTTTTAGAGCGATCTAACAATTCATCGGATTTTTTCGGGCTTTTCTTTTTAAGCTCATGAGGGTAAAAAATCACAGTATAACCCTTTACTTGTAGTTTCTTGAAGATAATGACGATTTCTCGCTCTATTTGGAACTTTTATGGTGTCTTCGGTGGTGATTGAGTACAGTGTTACCTGTCCACTTGTATCCATTGCTTTACAGTAGATTGTACCTTGAGCCGTTGATATACTGGAGGATAAATTATTATTGTGTACATTATTTAGAATTAATAGGACATGTGGAATTTGAATTTGCGTATACTATACCGCAATGAAGACAACCACCACTTTCCTGAGTGAATGGCTGACAATTGTTAATAGCCCCCCAAATATATCGTTATGCACCATCAGATTGGCTCATAAAAACCATTTGGGTTGTCCCGACATTGTCACTGCCAATACATTAAGTTATTTCAAGTGGACATTTGGGACTGATTTTTGCTTGATATCAATTTTTAAACCATGTGTTTTCAACGGAATTGTCATCTGCCATTGATTGGTAGAAATATCGACTTATCTACATTAAAAATGTGTGAAACATTCACCGAAATGTCGATCAGATGTGACCACCGAAAATGTGCCTTCTGTCACTGTGCAACTTCTTTCATTGGGAACGTATGAAGTTTGAAGTTTGTGTAATGTCAGAGAATTAAAATTCCAGAATCCAGAAAGAAATTACAAGAGCTACCAACGAAATTGGATTGTAATTGTACGAGAATATTAAAGTGTTACCAAATGATGTTTGAAGAATTTTATAGTAGTCTTTAAGGATCATAGTTAATTGAAGGCTTTTTACCGTATTAAAAATATTGTGAATTTATCCGATGTGAAAATCCTTAGTATGTACGTACAATCTTACTGAAATAATTTATTATAACACTTTTTTAACTACATTTTTGTGTGTTAAATTTATGGCCTACCCTTCATTATTTATTATTATGTATTATTATTAATTATTATTATTATTATTATTTATTATATTATTTTTTTTTTACTTTTTTATTATATGATGTAACCCAGAGTTTTTACTCAAAAAGAAAATTTATTTTCGATTCCCATCGAATTATATAATTTTTTCTTCAAATTTTCTAGATAAGTTATTACTTCCTCTTCTTTTCTGGTGTTGTAGTAAAACACTAAACTTAAATAATGTACTCCTATTAAAAGCAACGGAATGCACGCTTACTAATCACATTTAATTAATTAAGTCATTTTCAAGACCAACTATGTACACCACAATTGTAGTTGGCGTTCGTCTTGGTAGGATAACCGTGCATCATCAAGTTATAGTTGACGATGCGAAAGATAAACGTAATTGAACTCGTGTAAAGGATAGGTTCCCATAATCTCCCCGTCATTAAAAATTGCGATTAGCGTGTTCAGTTTTCGAACAGGCGGATATGTTTTATTGATATAATAGCGATGATTATATATATATATATATATATATATATATATATATATATATATATATAATAGCGATGATTATATATATATATATACCGATATAATTATTGATATTTTCCGTAAATTTATTGGTATTATAGGTATGCAAAGAACGGCCCTACTGAATTCTTTACATGAACTGAACTGAGGTAACATGGCAGTAATACTTCCATGTTACTTCAATATTCGTGAACACTGTTTTTTTAATTATTGTTAATATATTTTATAATGTTGTACGGGAGTATTATAATTCCTGTCCTTCAGCAATGTCCGTGTTAATTTTTGGAAATGATTTTTTGCAGTTTTGTTCAGCTGTATTTTTGTTGTTGAAGGCTTCTAGTAATTATTATTATTATTATTTACAAATATTGTATACAATTATGAATAATATTTTAAATGTTATAAAAAAGACGTATTTGAAATGTTAACTCTCAACTCTCTGGACTAATTCTTTCACTAATCACTAGATGGTAATTTTCCAAGCAGAAACTCCGTTCGTGTGTTTTAGTTGATGTACGGCGTGCGTGAATTCGGCAAACGCGCTTAGTTTTCCCCCACGAAGGCATTGTAATCGCGACACTTTGGGCTCGCGTTTAACTACTTTACTCACTCTACTACACTCTTTAATCACTGATGCTAATTATTTCAATCTCAATCGCTTCAAAGAAATTGCAGGGGATAAAGTGACACCGTATATGACTACTCAGAGATGGTATGATCACTTTAAATTTAAAGATGGGATGTTCGAATTTTGATATTATAAAAACTTTGAATATTCAATCTGCGTAAAAAATGGTATTTTTGACATGTAAATTGTGTCTTTGTTTTCCGTGCCCAAACTTTTGAAGTTACACATATCTCTTGCTGCAGCATATTTCAACTATGCCTGGTATTTTTGTGGCAAATCGTTTTTGTGGTCGTGTTAGCCAATTTTTTGTACTCGCCAGCCGCTGGAATTTCTCGTCAAAATGCCTGAAGATGGGAGTTAGATCTGATCGTTCATGAATCACAGTGCCAGAGGAACACCACGCTTCCTAGAGGCGCAATGGCTGTCGAACGTACTTCTCAAATCTTGACGTTGTCTTCGCACTTAAGAACCACTACAAACTATTGACAAATGCGTATTTTTTTCCTTTTTCATGTTTACGCAAAGGCCCACAGTTTCATCATTTAGTACTTTCATTATTAAAATCGTCCTTAACCCCAAGGGATAGTTTCGTTTTTCAAAGCTTATTGGTTGTTCAAAAAAATCGAAACGGCTTTCATGCGTTATCGCATCGAGGAAACTCCGGCATTCGCTTACACAAAGGCCCGCTCATATAAACGTTGCAATCTTATTTTATAAACTGATGATGTATATAACAATTGTACAACCGGAGCAAGTAGTGAACGTTGAATTAGCTCAACAAGAGGACGTCGGCAAAAATAAATGCGGATACAGACAATTTTTCAAGTAAATATGCTCATGGCATATAATTAATACTGTAAATATTGTAATTAAAGTGTAGAAAACGATAGTAATATGAAGTTAAATACATGTAGTATTGGTTTTTTAATGTATTCTTTAATCGTACTGCAATTTTTGTAGGGTTCGCCGGTGACCCTTCCAGGCCGCAACTGAGGTCGGGTCGTTTGCTGCCCGCAGCCACGTGGCAAGAACGCATGAAAGCGTAATTGGACGGAAGAATAATTCGTGAGGGTCGAGGCGTGGCGGGACAGGGAGTGGCAGAACGGCGCTAGGCAGACGGGACGAGGAAGCCGGTCAAGGCAAATGAGACAAGAAACGACGGAGCGAGGCAGGACAAGGTGAAAAAAATGGGGCGAGGAAGATGGAACAGGAAAGGATCGCGCGAAGAGGATTGTGTGGGTATGGACTAGGTGTAACAGGAGGCAGTGGGGAAGGTTGAATGGGACGAGGAAGATGAATGGGGAAGAAAAATGAAGCGGGGAAGGATGAATGGGGCGGGAAAGAATGAATGGGGTGGGGAGGATGGGTGGAGCGGAGAGGATGAATAGGGAGAACGGATGGGGCGGCGTGGGTGAGGTGGGGAGACATGAACGGGGCTGGGGAGGCTGTGGTAGAATAGACCGTGGCGTGATGAAGGGGCTGGGTGGTGTGGGAGGGATCAGGGAGTGGCGGGGAGGGAAGGAGAAGGAAGCACGCCGGTGGGAGGGGACCGGTGGACGGGAACCATTATGCGCCGGCCTATCCGCCCTTCGAACAACACGAAGGGGACATTTACCTGCGGCTTGAGCCACTGGAGAAGAAGATTTTCAGGGCCTTGGATATCTTCCAATACACCCTCGAAGGCTTCAAAACTTCCGCTGAGTATCTATTTCCTACGTCTAATAACCGTCCAAAGAAGCATTCATTAAGCAAATAACGAGGTATTAACACCGAAACGACCCATGTGTTCCTGAGCAACATGACACTTTCAATTGAAGTAAGCCGTCGCTAGCCGCAAGATATTATTCAATCGAGTACAAATGAGAGATATTTCCCCCCCCCCGGTTTTTTTGACGTAGTATTATAATATTACATAACAGTTATAAATAATATGAGAAAGCATGTCTTGTTTTACCCCCACTAATTACTTAACCGTCCTTCGTAAAAAGAGAAATATTGCAATCGTGCGCCAGATAACGGTGAATTTCTTACAGAAAATCTGATATTGTTGGGCCCTGGTAATGAAAAAGTGGATAAATCTTGTTCGTATGTATAGTAAATTACTTCCTATAAAACATGTAGTCATAATCTATTTTGTGGGTCTTTAGTAGCGAAAAATCGATTGACCGTAAAGCGTTTGTTCTTCTGTCCGTCAATCCGACTGTCCATCTATCCGTCTATCCGATTGACCGTCTGTTCGAGTGCCCGCCTGCCCTTCTCTCCGTCTATCTGACTGCCCGTTTGGCCGCCTATTCGACAGTTCGTCTCTCCGAATCTCGGTCAGTCTCACCGTTCGTATGTCAGAGTCTGTCTGTCTGTTTCCGTTTTCCGTCATCCGTCTATCCATCATTCGTTCGTCCATCCGTGCTTGTGTCTCTCCGTCCGTGGTCAGCACCAAAACCATTCAACCGACATTCTCCAAAATTGATATTCCTCAATCAAATTAAAGAAACTCAGTGTCCTATAAGTTTGAAAAAGATATTTTGTTTTTAGCGGATGCTTTACAAGAGGCCTCAACATTTTCAAAATTTTGTAATTAATTTCTCCATTTTTTTGCTTAATCTTTGTCCTCAGGCGGCGTGCAGGACGCTTGAGAGAATAGTGTCTGTCTAATTTCCATTGAAATCATTGATTTTTTTTAAATTGCAGAAGTTCAATTTTTTGGCGTCTTCTTACAACTACAATATTGAAGATATACATTTTTTCGTGAATGAAATCTGTTCTTTAAAGATAGATCTTTAAATAAGGTCAGGCATCAGGTTTCGAAAATATGAACAGTTTTTGTGTAATTCTGGGTCAAATATAGGCAATTTTTAAAAGTTTTAAAAAGAAATATTTTCTCAGAAACGGCCCTATATTTTTTCTTCAAATTTTCTTTTTGTGTGTATCAAAAAAGGTCTCATTTCCGTTGAACCCCCGAATTTTCGAAAATTGCAAATATTATGAAATATTATGAGAAAGTGTGTGCTGTTGTAGCTCTCTAGTTTTTACAGTGTCATAAGAACTCAGGCTAATGTGAAACCCGGCAAACGCTGACACTGTTACTGCAATATAAATGCATTTCACTGTGACCGCACTCTTCTTGCATGTCTCTCAGAGTAATCCTCAAGTAAACCTCTGTGTGACTTCTGTCTGGAAGAGAATTATTGATCTCCTCTCTGGGAAAGCAATTAAACACGGAGAAGCAATCAACGGAATGAGGTTTGGACATCGCAATCCACACCGACTGCGGCCGACACGCTCGCTGGCGCGCCCTCGTTCCCGATCTGGGGCAAAGGCCACCCCGAAATGTTGATTTAAGTGGCCGCTCCATTCGCGATAGCTCGGCAGAAGCTGTCAGTTGGCGCCAGACAATGAAATCCCTGTGTGTACCCTGAATACAGGTGAAATGAATGTTTAATTTTGTTTCCCGTCGTTGCAGAAAAATAATACACATGTTCATGTGTTTTTTAGAAATATATTTATTGCCCTTTGTAGGTGGTTGTTTCGTGATTTACACCTTTTTCGTGGCTCTAGTGCACGAGGCACCAGGAAATAAACATGATAATCCCTTCAGTTTGTTAGTATAGAAGTCGCCTCAAATTAAAAAATAAAATAAGTACTATATTTTGTTAAATCACATTAACAATATGAAAATACTGGTGTCGAATGAACTGGAAGGTAGAAGCGGCTGGTTTCAGCTCTAGTGTTCGCAGGTAGGGGAGTCAGTCTGCCAGAATACTTTGAAGCACCCGGCATAATTTAGTCAAGTACCAAATTTTGTTACTTTTGTACCAAGTTAACAGCCACTCGAACCCACGAATGTCTAGCATCCACCTGTCTGTTAGCTAAGTTAGCTACGTAGAAAAAAAGGCTTTTGAAAACTTACTGTATAAGATTATGCTTTAGGCGCCAGTTGCCTTTGCACGGATAAAGGAAGGTACTACTTTGTAATGAATTTGTGAATACAACAGAATATAATTAAACTATAATTATTACTTTCAAAAACGAGGAAAATCTTGGGATACATTTGCAAAATTCTCTCTGAATAAATATTTTTAAAAATAGTATTTGTATTTACTAGTACATAAATTCCTTTCGATGTCTGCCGATAAACTCTTCCTCCCACTTTCTTTTACTCTCAATGTCAGTCACTTTCTCTCTCTTTCCCACTCTGCCCCCTCTCTCTTTCCCTCTCCCTCTTTCTGCCATTTCTGTGTTACTCTTTCCGTTTGAATCTCTCTCAGTATATTTTCTTTTCTCTCTTCCTCATCTTTCTCTCGTCCTCCTCTTCTCTCTTCCCCCACTCTTTTTCTTCTTCATTAAAAAAAGATACTTAAATTGTTGTGCTTTTATCCTCCGCCTTTCCTATAATATTCGAAACGCCATCCTTAATTGACCATTTTATGCATTTTCCTATGTTTTCACCTTTTCATTTTGAATTTTCAAGAGATAAATAAGTACACAAGAAAATAAAACGATGAGCATTTACTTAACAAAGGATAAAGATTTTAGAGTTTAAAGAGTTTACAAAGAACAAAAGTCGCCATTACCTCCGTGGATCTATGGAACTTTGACAGTTCACGCCTTCAGCAACCCGCGTAGAATTTATATGAGAGTATAAGCAAATAAAATAAAGTTATAACAACTAAATCAAATTGTATGTGAAATCAAATTTTGAATTTCTTTTACCATCATGCATTGTTTATTTGACCATAAATATATACATAAATTAGAATGTTTTGACAGAAGGGATGGAAAATAATGATTTTTTGGTTCTTTATTCCATTTGTTATAATTTACCTTACGATTGTATTGTGTAAATTCGTATTAAATTTAAAACTTTAATTAAACGCAATGTACTTGCACAGTACATTTAAATTCCTATCAATTCTCGGAAGTATGTCTAAGTTTACGAAGCATCTGAAATATTGAAATCCAGCGCGGGAAGTGTCCAAAAAATGGATTCCAAAAATGTATGCGTGCACGCTGTTGTGGCCATAAACTGCCCCCCCTTCCTGTTGCTTGGTGTGCTTTTTGTGTCTGCGCGCAGTAAATACGCCGCAAGTGCCGCATTGAAGGGAAGCCGCGCGGGGGTAAGGCCATGGCGGGGGAGGGGAGGGGAGGGGCGCGCCTCGTTCCACCGCGCGTGCAAACGCAGCAGCGCAACATTTTACGCAGCTCTCAAAAATACGGCGGCAATAAAACGCGCGCCCAGACGCCCCCGAGGGCGTGGCGTCCGCCGCTCAGGCCGGCGCGAAGCACAGGTGGCTCAGGGCATCGACTGACGTCACTGCGGTGCCTCTGACCGGGAGCTCCTAGCGTTCCGCTCACGACGGCGGTGGCAGGAGTGTCGACACCAGCTGCACAGGAAGGTTGAATGTGGTCTGTCTGGGTGAGAATTCGAGCGGCCGGCTGCTCTGATCGGTAGCTTTCCGTGGTGCATCCGATTCACGCTAGGCGAATGCCGACGCAGTTCCCTAACAAACGGGCCACGCATCGTGCGCGATCTTTGCTTCCGCTATTTTGAAATATTCCTAGCGATTTTGGAGCAAAAACGTAGTATTGGGAAACCTGATTTCAAAAAAGTGTATAAATCCTTTTTCTATACGTAGTGTTTCTATGCGTAGTGTTTCTATACGTTGTAAATACTAATAGTATGTTTTGTGAGTTCTTTACACCAAAAAATCGATTGTCGGCTGATCCTCTGTCCGTCTCTCCTTCCCTCCGTATGTCCGAACGAACTGAATGGCCCTACAAGCTTGAAACATATTTTTAGGGAGTACTTTGCATGAAGCCAAAAAGAAATATCGAAATTTTCTCGACAGAAGGATCCAAATTGTTTGATAAAACTTAGTTCACACTTCAATGTTTTAGTTCTCGGATAATGGAGCACAATCGACAATGAGATTCGAGCCGAACTACCAAACGAGGATGATCCGAAGTTGTTCAAAATCGTCAAAACAATTATGACCCACGTGCCACCTTTTAATTACAAAGCTCCGTGCGTTAAGGGTACCTAAAAGTTCCCAAACAATTTATTGAAGAAACCCTATGAGAGAAATAGCTCTCTTTAGAGTCGACGATCCCTCGAAAATGAAGGGAATTATTTTTTACTTGGGATACGTCGTAGATTGGAAGAAAGTGATAATCGATCGATAGATACGTACTCGCCAGTGTCGACACGAAAGTTTCACGCTTATAACAATGTGGAACTAAGCAGTGGCGTGATATTAAATACAAAAATGTTAACAATTTTTTTTATCAGGCAGTGTCTAGTTTGCGAAATCAGAATGATGAGATTACTACTTAACAATGTTTCAAATACATAAGTACGTAAACAGCAGTTTTGATATGTTTATCACACCCTATTCACGAACAATTTCCACTAGTAAAATATTTGGATGTACACCGAAAGTAGTAAGAAGAATGTATTTCAACTTGGAAGATGATGTAGAAAATGAACTCTAAAATCATCGAAATGCCTCTCTGATGGCTTCTTCTTTGAGTCAAATTCATTCGTTTGCAAGAATATTATTTCACGATGTTCTTTATTATTGCACTTTAACGAGCAGGAACATTTTCGCGTAGACTAGGTGTTCTTGATTATGGACATCCAAACGTCCGAGATCACGTCTTTGGGAGCGGTTTATTTACGCTATGCACCCCCCAATAATCGCGATCGCAGCTAACTTTGCATTAAAGTTTAAGTGCATTAAAGTTGCATTCACGTTTGTAGTAAAGGGGCCTCGCTTGAGAGCCTCATAACTGTAGTTGATGTCATCCATCAAACCTATCGTAGTGCATACTAAGCCCTTAGTTTAATGAAAAATACCTCATCACTAGCTTGAATTATTGACAGATATGTGAGACAAAACGTCGAGACTAAGAGATATTTTAGGTATCATGTTGATTTTCTGCAATGTTTCAAATTTCTTGCAATTGTGGAAAATAATCCCGAATTTTGTTCTAAAGATTTAAATAGGATTTTTCACGTTGTCCAGAATTCAGTTTAAATGTACGTATGACCAATAAACGTACTTTAAACCTACAACCAAAGTATCCACATTAAGTAGTAAAAGAATCGATGACATTGGACTGACAGTGCCTCCTAAAAGTCTCATATAACAGATAATTATTTGAACAATTAAACGTCGACACAGTTAAACTTGATTGGGTAATAGAAAGTAAGGAATAAAACTTAAGTCTCAAGGAAAGGAAATTTTATGAACAGATACTGGAAAGCGTTCATACCGTCGCTTGCCATATTTGTAATGCACCGAGCGACACACTTACGGCATTCCTGATACATTTAATTTTCTTGAAAATCAGGATACAAACAAAGAATTCAATTGCTCTCTCATTATCTGTTTTAAAGGTGACTCTCGCTTGGGAGAAAAACAGCACACTCCATGTAAAGTACCAGTAGTAACTGATTAAATATAGCATCCCCTGTGCGGTATTTCTAAAATCATTAAGAGGTAAACTGCTTTAAGCATGTGTTTAAGTTGTACGGGACAAATTTCCAATACTATATTTCTATTAAAACTGTTGATCGGATTGTACAAGATTTATAAAAACATAGGAGACTGTTCGGTGGTATTGCAAGTTTATTTTGGGGAGATATTAAAAACAAATTAGGTATTGTTAAATAGAGGGTTGCGCCCCGATGAAGTTGGAGCGTGCATAAAAGTATGTTAAGCATGCATAAAAATATGTTACGCAGAAATGTCCAATAGTTACATTTACAAACATCATTTTATACCTCATTGTAGAAAATATGAGAGCCATTGCCTGAAGTGTAGCTTTTTGGATGTGTAAGAAGTGATAATTCGGTATAACATTAATGTACAATGAATGTTATTCATGTACTGTGAATGAACAACCTAAGGGCGTTAGTGTAATGTGATGATGGGAAAAAATCATAATCCCGAAACTTTACGGAAGCATGATTTGTATCATTAATGACAGCTAGTGGTTTAATAAAAAATCAAGCAATTATAACAAATTTATAAGTTGTCTTGAATATTGAAGCAATACTTTCCGTATGAAAAAGTAGTCAATATATTTATAAATGCAACACAGCTGAAGTGATAACTCTCCTCATTATATTATTTGTAAAGGAAATTGTGTTTGACTATGTAATTTACATTTAATTACAAATATTAAAAAAGTTTGTTTAAATAAATAAAAAAATATTGATATAATAAATATTTAAAAGTAAACGCATTATTATTATTTATCATTTTTACGAAGTGGTAAAGTTTGCACTGTATTGTTGATGCAAATGAGCACATGATATGAGTGTATACGTTTGTGTTATTGTTTGCAAAGTGACAATCGTATAATGAAAACAGTCCACATTTCCGAGTGATTTTATACTCATGGGCTCCTGTGTACAACATTATTAGGTACATTTATCGTCTTTTAAAGCATTAGATAAAACTTCGAACAAGAACAGATGAATATAAAGTTTGTGTGAGACGTATTAATATATACTAATAACCTCTAACCGGGGAGATATCAGCTTGTGAAGTACTAGTAAGTTGTTATTGATTTCATTTTGTAATTATTGTCTTTCTAAATTATTTATTTATACATAAAATTACATTAATGGAAACTTTAGGTAGTGTAAATGAATTTCTTGTTGGAAGAAAATACCGTTTATTGCAAATAATTGGTAGAGGTTCCTTCGGCGATATTTATCTTGGAATCAACATTACAACTGGAGAAGAAGTAGCTATGAAGTTAGAGAACATCAAATCAGGACATCCACAACTTCTTTATGAAAGTAAAGTGTACAAAGTATTGAATGGTGGAGTTGGATTTCCACGAATGCGATGGTATGGTAGTGAAGACGAGTACAATGTGTTGGTTATAGATCTTTTGGGCCCATCCTTGGAAGACTTGTTCAATTTCTGCTCACGTCGCTTTACAATCAAGACAGTGTTGATGTTGGCTGACCAGATGATAGCGCGTATTGAGTATATGCACAGCAAGAGTTTCATTCACAGAGACATCAAGCCGGATAACTTTCTCATAGGTATTGGGAGGCATTGTAATACGTTGTTCCTGATTGATTACGGTCTGTCCAAGAAATACCGTGATACTCGAACTCGAAAACATATCGCTTATCGCGAGGACAAGAACCTAATCGGCACCGCCCGGTATGCATCTATCAATGCACACATTGGCATTGAACAGAGCCGCAGAGACGATATGGAGTCATTGGGGTACGTGCTCATGTATTTAAACCGAGGTAGTTTGCCTTGGCAAGGACTAAAGGGAGCTACCAAAACCCAGAAATACGAAAAGATTTGTGAAAAGAAGATGTCTACTCCAGTGGAAGTGTTGTGTAAGGGTTTTCCAGCCGAGTTTGCCATTTACCTTAACACTTGCCGCGCTCTGTGCTTTGAGAGCAGCCCTGCGTACAAGGACTTGCGTAAAATATTTCGCATTCTGTTCTACACGCTAGGCTACAAGTACGACTACGTGTTTGACTGGACTATTCTGAGGCGACGGGCAGCGAGTGCAGCTGTGAGTGCGGCCAGTGGCGCTACGCGACGTGGTCGTTGACATCCCGGAAGATATACGCTGCTTATCCTCACACTGTTGGTCTGTCATTAACCAAAAAGAGAAACACTTTACAGAAAAGTGATTTTATTTACGACTGTGGACTGTGGACAAATTAGTAAGGCTTTTATTTCAAAAACGCATTACAGTGAAAAATTGATTACTACGAATGCTAATGTAGACTGTTGAAATATTATTCAAGATTCTAATTCTAGGGCACAGTAGAGGGCAAGTTGATGACTTCAAATGCTAGAAAATAAGCTATTCAATACGAAGAAAGCTCTAATGCAATTAATGGAAGTTTTGTTTACATGATGTTAAAACTAAACCTCATACCTTATGATTAGAGAACTTCAAGTAGTTTAATATATGTAACCGGATGTTTCTATTAAACCAAAAATCAGTTGAACATTATTTGATTACAGTTATGTTGAATAAAGAGTCATACGATGCGCATTTTCTGAAAATAAAATTTATCTGAACTTTTTCTTTAATTGTATTGCATGGCAAGGAATAATTTACGCACTCAACATTGCTGTGTTTAGAAAATATTTCAAATTAATTTTTGTATTTCTACTTGGAAAATTTAATTTGTAAATACTCAGAAGAGAATTGATCGAACAATTTCAATTCGTATATTCTCTAAAGCATGAATTGCAGCCAAGTTCTTTTGGGAATGTTTATTGAAGAATGCGTTAAAGATGTTGATGACCACATGAATGGCATTGTACTCTGTTTACACCATGTTTATCGCGTCTATGGGATCAAATTCTCTTCATTCGGACAGAAGAGGAAACACCTCCGTGTGCAAATGTGTGTCTGTCTTGTTAGAAATAAAGAGGGTTGAAACTGAAATGTGTAAAAGAGGATGTAAATATTGTTCTTTCCAGTTAATAAAAAGATGTTTACACACTTCGAATTTTTCTTCAGTAGCATGTATTCCTCAAGAAGGTAAACAATTTGTTCCTATTGAGATATTTGAGCAGTTCGTAACGTTATATTTAGTGTTGGATGTTACTTGACGGTTGTGTTATAATGTTCTCTGGATCAAATAGTTATAAGAGCATTATACTGTTGTTTTTATAATGTTATATAAAACTGTATTTTTTAAGTGTTAAAATAAGCTCTTCTTTTGTGTTGTATTAGTGAAGTAAATTTGTGGAAATAGACCACTGGTCAAAAGCCTTCGTTAAGTGGAAAATCGTGTTGATTAAACAATTATCTTTTATCACGTCTTACACGCATTTGATTTGGCGTGATCGCTTAATCTCTGATAAAAAGAGGTGACTGCTGTTTCCGTTTCCACCTGTGTAAGTGGTTTTCTTTACGGTTCCTCCTATTCCGGGTAAATGAGGTGTTTTCCACGCGTTTTGTACGACTAACTGTTCGCACGTAGAGAAGCGTTACATTTAACATAATTATTTTATAATTTCGTTTTTGCCTTCCCGTCATCCCCTTGTTCACATATTTTACTACTTTAGAAACATTAGGATATTAAAATGTACGTATCAGATCACGATTTTGAAAAAAAAACAAATACAGGTCATGTTAATATGATATCAATATAACTCTCATATTGTAAATTAATATTATCACTAATTTAATTCTTGATTATCGTTGATGAAAAAATACATTTAAACACAAAAATGAAAACAATTGTGGATATTTCTACAATGCGATCCTTCCTAAACGTTCTGGTAAAGGTATTTAAAAACCCTAACAATCATATACATTCACCAGGAGGAAATAAATTACGACAGAAGAAACTTAGTTATTTACTAAAAAGAATTTATAACGGGATACTCCATAAATTAAGTATTATAAAAATATGTAAAGGTAACAACATCGCACATTGTATACACTATGTAAAAATTCCAATATGCTATGACGTATTTTCGTTTAAATGTCACTATTTATCATGCGAAAAATGATGTCGATATGTGTTGTATAATTTATTTTGCACTTATTATTTACATTACTTTGCTTGTGTTCCAACTTAAACTCTAGTATTTCCTAAACAATTTACTTAATGCCATTGTTATTATTCCTAATTTATAGACAGTATAGACATTACACTAGTGTAGTTCACAGTCATTACAAATACTGTTTATAATTGTGTTTTCTCACTATCACATTCACCATGCTTGCTCTGGGCCTCCCTGTCACCCCACCACATTGTAAGACTATGACGTTATTGCCGTGTCACTGTTACTATTACACGCATGCACGCGGTTGATTGTGCTTTTTTGTTTCCTGGCAGAAGTGTCTGTCGCAAGAACCGTGCCCTGTGTTTTCCGGTGCCTCGTTCCTTCCCGGCCCTCTCGCAGGGTGCACGGAGGCACAACGCTGTGGTTGTTTTTAGCCCACCTAAATTCAACCGGGAGGTCATTCTGGGAGGTGTAGCAATGGAAACAAGCAGCGTCGTCTTTGGCTCTTCCTCTCCTCTTAAACACACACACACTCTTAATGCTCTACACTGCCGCACAGCAGGAGGCCAATCGTGAGGTTAGCGATTATCCTGGCTGTGGCGGTTCCCTCGCTGGGGGAGATACCTGGAGAGGGAAAATTAAAAATCCCATGTGTTGGTTGGCGCCGAATCTCAGATTCCAGCACATGGACACCTTTCTAGTTATAGCATGCCCTAATCTTACGGGAATAATGACCATAGTAGTTAACGCGCTCGGAAACAGTTAATTCTCACTCACGTGCTTCGATAAATTTTTAGTAAACCGATGAAGCCCAAGAAATGATCGAGAAGACCCAGGAGGCGCTTTCGGAAGCGCCTTAGTGCTGTTGCGAGTGCCGTTTTGGGGATGCCATTAGAATGTACCATTATACAGGCAAAGCGATTGACTTCCAGTATTTACCTGATAATTACCTCCGGCGGAGATTGGAAAACGTTTTCACGAAGAAATGTAAAGGTAGGGAAAAAAATACTCCCCACGACAAGAACTACCACCTGTAATGGCTTGGATGGTGTGGCGGTTAACATATCAGACTGTTACAGCCAATTTCACGAGTTTAACCCCGATCGAAGCCGTTGATTTTTAAAGGCGAAAGAATGTTTCGAATGCCTTCCTTCGAAGGGGAAATAAAGCCTACTTTTCCATGTAGTAGATTTACTGCATGTTAAAAAATCGTCTAGCCTAAAATAAGCATATAAGCTAAATTTAAAGCGCCTGTTTCATCTCCTGAGAGATAGTTTCATTTTTACTCTAGATGGTGGAAGGGGCGTGGCAGAATTTGCATGGTCAGAGGGAACAGCAGGTCTGGTAATTGAATTGAATTGTAATGTGGGGGGCACATAACGCAGCGAGCTCCGTCCTCTCAAGTCGTTCTCACTACCTACAGCACTCCGGTGCCGCAGTCCCAGTTGGATTAGACCCAAGCGGGAGTTAGTCTCCCCGCCCTCTGCCCAGCTCGCACGCCCTTTGTTCGCCCCCCCCCCACCAGAGCGCACACTGATCTCCAACGGATCGCCACACGCTTCGATCTTGTCTCGCGCCGGCCGCCCCACGTGGCGGGGGCCTCATCCGCTGCCCGCCCCTCATCCTCAGCGCTGCCTCCTTTGGCTCGATGCTCGCTGCCGCCCTCATCCTAGCGCTGCCTCCTTTGCCTCATCGCGCTGCCGCCTCATCCTCAGCACTGCCTCCTTATGCCCATCCGCTGCCGCCCGCTCATCCTCAGCGCTGCCTCCTTTGCCTCATCCGCTGCCCGCCCCTCATCCTCAGCGCTGCCTCCTTCGCTGCCTCATCCGCTGCCGCCTCATCCTCCAGCGCTGCCTCCTTTGCCTCATCGCTGCCGCCCCTTCATCCTCAGCACTGCCTCCTTTGCCTCATCCGCTGCCCGCCCCTCATCCTCAGCACTGGCCTCCTTTGCCTCATCCGCTGCGCCCCCCCCCTCATCCTCAGCGCAGCCTCCTTTGTGCCTCATCGCTGCGCCCGTCATCCTCAGCGCTGCCTCCTTTGCCTCATCCGCTGCCGCCGTCTCATCCTCAAGCGCCTGCACTCCTTTGGCTCACCGCTGCCGGCCCCTCATCCTCAGCACTGCCTCCTTTGCCTCATCATGCGCGTGCGCCCTCATCCTCAGCGCTGCCTCCTTTGCCTCATCCGCTGCCCGCCCCTCATCCTCAGCCGCTGCCTCCTTTGCCTCATCCGCTGCCGCCCGTCATCCTCAGCGCTGCTCCTTTGCCTCATCCGCTGCCGCCCTCATCCTCAGCACTGCCTCCTTTGCCTCATCCGCTGCCGCCCCTCATCCTCAGGCGCTGCTCATCGCTGCCTCCTTTGCCTCATCCTCAGGCCGCCTTCGGATGACTGAGCGCGATGAGCCGGCGGAAGTGGCCGATGGACAGGGCAGCGAACACACGACGAAACCAAACGGGGCTTCGAAAGGCGCGCGTTTGCCTACTCTCGCCACGTAAAATAAGGCAAATTCAATTCAATTCAATTCAATTCAATACTCTTACGAAGGATCTGCCAGTGGAAGGACTCGTTTTCTAAATCTTCTACGCTTCCTTAGAACTCTTTTATTACAACGCTTGTGTGTACTACTCATCATTCACGCATTCGTCTGCTTTCTAAGGGAAGGTATTGTCTAGTAGGATAATATAAAAGAGGAAGAAAGAGATAAATATGGAGGTTGGGTACGAGAAAACTCTGAAAATGTATATTTGTAGCAGTAATACAAGACTACTAAGAAGGAAACAAATGAAGAAAAATCAGAAATTGAGAGACTAAGAGTCGCCACTGCACATATGTGAGAGGAGGATGTGGGGACATGTGAGTACGTTGTTAGACTTTGCGACAAAGAGCAAGCACGAATCTACGAGAGCTGAAAGGTTATCAATGTGGCCCATATACATTTTTATGAGATGCGGACAGAGATAAGATGAACACTTCATTATTTAGAAAATAGCAGGGAAAATCCTAGGTTGAGTGAGGGGTGGTATGGCGAGAAAAAGGGACCGGATACAGAAGCGGCAAAGTTCGTCTTCAAGAATGATCGCTCTTCCCTAAGGTTGGGAGAGGAGGCAGGATATGGAAGGGAGGATCTCGGGCACTTCGTTGCCCCTCTAAAGATCGTATAGCCCCGCCTCCGACTGGAATGGACGGGAGGACATCTCGGAAACGACCAATCAGCGCCGCCGCCTTCACGGAATCCCACTCAGGCTTCGCGGACGGGATTGTCCAACTTCGTCGGCCCCCACCTACAATCTCCGAAGCTTCACCTCACAACTGCATACGCTCAAGCCGGCGTCAGCCCGATCTAATGGAGAGCACTTCTGTTCTACACTATTTTAATTTACATTCAGACGCCTAGCGACTAAATTTAATATTTGAAATTGTGTTAACAAATTGATATAACAAATACCGTAAAATGTAGATGTGAGATATAGATAATTGTTGGATCAAATGCATGAAAAACTGAATTCTCGAAACTCACAATTTTAAGAATGTATTGGTATTTCACTGTCCCAGTAAAAAGTATTTATAAATAATGACGTGAAACAAAAATACAACTTACTTCCACTATATTAGATGGTAATCCTCCCGCAACTTGCTTGCAATGGACTCTGATGGCTCGGCGAAGAATTCCTAGCAATTTCTTGGAGGGAATAAACAATTCATGGAGAATGAAGAATTTTGGATTCAGCCCATCATGAGATCAGAAATGTAGGATTAAAGTCGTGTGTATTGCTAGTAACAAATATCTGTCTTCAATCTTATCAATTCAGTATAAAGCACGACAGCCCTTCTTTTATGTGCACATCAACTCATCTTTTATCATTTTCATTAAACTAGCTCTTATACAATAGCTGACGAATATTGCAAAAAATAGATGAAATGTAGTAATGTTTAAGTTTAAATAAGTGTGTAGATACTAACGAACTGTGTTTACAAAATGTTGTTCGTTCATAAAATATTTTACTAATAATTGTCTTTAAATGTAATTTGTACACATAAACGTTCCGTGCTGGTTTTGAGGCCTAAACTTCTGAACGTTTCTTTATACTCGCTTTTTGTCATCACTTTCGAGAACTGTTTTAATGATGTTGAATGGTAATGCGATGTGTGGAAGAAATCCGACGCGAGGGTAAGACCCGTGCAGTAGCGGCGCTTCGGTGGAAACAGTGCGACGCTCAGGTGCGCAGTGAGAGATCGCAAGGGCCTTGAGCGCAGCGCGTGCGGCAGAGGGGCCGCGAGGCCAGCCGTGGAGGGTCAAGACGCGAAGGGCAGGGCCACGCGAAGCAGGCAGAGCGGGGCGACACGAGAGGTTGCCTACGAAGGGGGAAGGAGTAGCTCGTTCGGGCGGAGAGGGTGTGGAGAACCGAAACCTGGAAGGAACAGGAGGGTAGGTGAGAATCAGAAGAGGGGAGGGCGTGGGAGAATGTCAGAGGAAGAGATAAAATAAAATTGGGACAATTTGTGAAGGCAGAGGACAGGATAAGACAATAATGTGAGAGAACAGGGTCGTGGAGGAGAAAATCGAGGGTAGATGGAGAGAAGGGGCGGTAAAAGGTGAAGAGGCGGGAATATTTAAAATGAAGAGGAGTCTAGAGGAGGGAATGTACAGGGGTAGAGATGAGGAGACGCACAGATTGCAAATGAGGGGGTGGACGCGGTGTAGAGGAGGGGGATATATATAAAGTGTAAAGGAGAGGATGTGTAGGGTGCAGAGGAGATATGTAGGTCTAAACAAGGGATGCAGAGGGGTGTAGATGAAGGGATGCGCAGGGTGAAGAGAGGGGGAGTAAAAGGCGAAGAGGGGGTAATGTTTAAGGTGTAGAGGAGATGGTGGAGCGCAGAGCACGGGATGTAAAGGGTGCAAATTAGGAAGATTTAAAAAGTAGAGGAGGAGAGTAGCTGTGGAGGATGGGATGTGTCGGGTACGGAAAGAGGGTTGGAGAGGATGAAGAGGAAGGATGGAGAGGCGTAATTCGCGTTTGCGTGGCTGGCATCGCCGAGCGGGGCGCTGGCGCGGGCGCGGGGCTCGGGGCGCGGGGCGGGCGCCCTGCCGCCCAGTGGCTCGGAAGCGCCGGTGCAGGGCGGTCGAAGGCGCACCACACAGACGGGCGGCGGGCGGCGGCAGGGCTGGCTGGGGTTATGAACGGCCCAGCGCATCAAGGGCGGACGGGAGGACGCTCTGCTGCGCATAGACTCGCCCGCTGACCTCGCCGCCCTCCCACACTCGCGCGCGCCGCTCTCCGGCCAGCGTGCGACGTAATGCGACCGGAGCCGATGAGGCACTTTTTGTGGGTTGGATCGAACGCGACACGGTGAGAAATGGCGCTACGTCACAACGTCACAACCACCCCGTTGCAAGAGCATCGGTTCACTCACGAATCGAGAGGCTGCAGGGGGGAGGTATTGTAATGGTGTACGTATCCCTAAAGTATCCCATAAGACTGAACCATCCCTGTCCAAGACTACTTAGTTTTTATGAAACACTGGAAAATATATGCCTTTTATGGAAAAATGTTTTGATTATATACTTCTTTATTAAGTAGATTCATACGCTAAAAGTATATTGTACAAAATCTAATGACAGGTTGTAAAACATCGTTAGGACTAAAACCAAAACGTAAAATATTCACCTGTGAAGACAGTTCAATAGTTTTCAACCAGCTATAGAAAGAGCTACTATTAGTCATTATATTACGAGTATATTTCACCAATGTGTTTAGTGTCTTCAAAACCTGAAAAGGCACGTCTAACATTATTTTAGAGAAAGGTATGTTTTACTTTTCCAACTATTTCTCAGCAAAATCTCTGAGTCATGCATTTTATTCCGCGCGATTTCAAAAGTAAATGGGCCGGCAAATAAAGTCCCTGAATTGCAGACTACCGACAAAGTATCGTGTACGAAGGGCTCAGAGAGGCTGCAGGATAAGTTTGTTGCTCGCATTCGGAATGAGGATTTCGACCGAGGTTGGGAGAGAGATATACAAGGGATTGGGGGAGGATAAGTTGTATTAGAGAATGCATTGACGTTGTGATAATTGTCAACGCATTATTGAATATCACACAATATTTTTTGTACTCACTTTGAGGAAATAACAGCGATGAATTCACAGCGACTTACCTGAAACAAAAAAAACATTATTAGTAACATAGTAAAACTTATTTCAGAAACTCCTGCATTGAAAATTATGTACATAAAAATCATATCATCTGTCTTAGTAGCGTAAGTATTATTGTTGCTGGATTGTGCAACTATAATTAAAAATTATTTTGAATAATATGAAAAACATTACATTTTATTAAAAGTTTCGGTTTGAAAGTTGCTTGTTTTGATGTTAAACTAGATTTTTTATTGATTACTTCTTGCATCTCAGTAGAAGCAGACACTCTTATACAAAATAAAAAGCAATTTCAGGACCTTTTTAATGTATTTCACCCCAGCATTTCTTTCGAAATATTTACGAGCGGAAGAAAGAAGGCGCTATCGCCCTCCATTTGTCCTAAGGAAGGAGCGTGTTCGGCCCTGCAAGCTCGTAAAAAAGTAAGCGGGGTAGCCGCAATTCATAGTGTAGCTATCAGAGCACAATTCTCCGTCTCCAAGTATCGGGGTTCAAATCCCCGTCGATCCGTGAGAAATTTGTGATAGAACAATGGGTTCACGGTAGGAATTCTCTTAGCTATCCGTATTCTGTGACTCTCATGTGACAATTTCTTTCTCGCCATTCGTCTATACATTAACCACCCAGTACACTTCTGGCAGAGTGAGTCTGCAAATTGTAACTTCTATCAAAAATGGTATACAAAGTGTGGTTCGTTGAACAAATTACTACAATCACGCGAAGGAAGTTCGCCGTGCGTGCCTAAATAATTTTATTTTTGCATGGGGAGCCATTATCTGTAGGAAGCCTCGGAAGTGCGTACTTTCGGCGAGCTAGGGCGAGTTTTATTACCTCAAACTACGCGAGGGTTGCTAACGCGTCGCTCCGGCTGCGCATCAGATGTACTAGGCAGCCCTCACTTTGTCACGCACGTGTGTCGTATCCTAGAGGAGTTTTGGAGTGGAAGGCTCAATTCCTGTACATTCAGATATGAACATAAAGTTTTCGTAATGGAAACATAATAAAACCAAAAACAAAAACAAAAAATAGACCACGGTGGGTCACATTCGCATAACAAAGGAGTGGTATAACATTTTACCCACCCACCTCAACAACCCCCTCTACATAGCCACCGCATCCGAGCGCTACTGACCCCCCCCGATATACCGAAATAAACCTATCCTACCCAACGCCCCCACTTCAACAACCCACCTGCCCACCCACCAACCCACATCACCCAAACAACACAGACCCGCCCAGCTCAACCCCATCCTAACAGCCCACCCCCGCCCACCCGCCCCACACTCCGCCCACCCGCCCACCACGCCCACCACGGGCCACCACGCCACCCGGCCATTTACCCACACACCCCGACCAGCCCGGACCGCCCGCCCACCCCAGCCCACCACGCCACCCAACCACAAACCACGCCCACTCACCCATCCACCCCGCCCCCCAACGCCCACCGCCCCCGCGCCACTCCCGCACACCCCGACCTGCATCCCGCCAACCCCGACCGCCCGACCGCCCCGCCCGCCCCGCCGCCCCGCCCCCACCCCGCCACCCACCCATCACCCGCCCGCCCCGCCCGCGCAGCCGCCCGCGCAGAAGGGCGAAAGGAGGCGCAGCGGAGCGGAGTGGGGCGGGGCGCGCGCAGCAGCGCATTCTGCGCGCAGTTATTTGCGGAGCCGCCATTCGTCAACCGGAAGCGATGCGCCCTCGCGGAAGCCAACCGACCCTCCCCCCCCCACACACACACACACACACTCAGAGACACCACCCTGCGCCACTCCCCTCGTCGTCGCCCCACTGCCGTAGCGCTTTACAGACCGATTCAAAATTCCCTTCCCTCCACGTGGTGGGGCTTCCCTTATCCATGATAGGCGATTTATGCAAAAAGAAATTTGGAAATCGCTTTGAAACAATCAAAGAAACTTAATACTGGCTATATGAAGAGTCTGAGGTATAGGAAATGAAACATTACCATACCACAGAAGGTAATATCTCCATAAACATGCTGGGGTTTTGTTTCGCAGTAGTATAAGCAACGTGTGACACATTGGTGCTAAGCGAGTGAAAACGCAAACAGATGCACTTGCAGATGACGCAAGTGGTGTCTCAATCTGAATAAGAATCTGAACCTGAGGTGTCAAGGCAATTCTGAATCATCTTGTATACTAAAAAAGAAAAATAAAGAAATAAAAAAAGGAAAGAAAGAAAAAGACTGCACACGATTATTGCTCTTTTGTTAAACTAGTTCTTCCATATGCTCTTGGTATTTATCGGAGAAACCGGGCATAAATCACGCTTTGAAGCAGATAGGCAATAGAATTTTCCTCCAGACAGTGGTCGAATTCGACATAGCTACGTACTTAGTGTCAAAAATCATCCACAGTCGAGGCTCGAACCGCAAGCACTCCCGGTCCGCGTCGCTGTCAAGGGAACGTCAAGCGACGCGGTAATGGGACGGAGAACTCTCCAACCCCAGCTTCATGATGAAAGTGGGGGAGAAAGCAAATGCGACGTGATAATATTGTGTTTCGTGTAGTTGCTGTAATTGTTTCATCCTATGCACGTCACTATTGTTCAGAGGTATCTAAAGTAGGATTTTTCGAGAAGAAATAGCAACGGCTGTCACGAATTAACGTGATTTTTTTCCTCCTCGTCTCGTCTTTTCCTTTCGATGCGGCAACATTCCAAAAGGTTGCGACAGTTCTGTGATTCTGCGTTTATTGACAGTATGAAAAAGCGATAGAAACGAATGGAAATTCTCTGGCAGGAGGCACTCAACTCTTGTTGTCAACCTGAGTCGACAAAAGACTTCTTTCGACAAAACTCCTGAGGCATTCATACGTCTTCTGTAGATTGCGGAAAAGCTCTGTTGCCAAAGGATTGGGGAGGGTAGAATAGGCACAAAGAAATATTTTGTGGTAGGGAAACGACGTAAGAATTCGACAGAAGTTGTTAGGTATGTGACTACTCTGGCATTCTCCTGTATTTTGGTAAGAGTTGCAATAGCCTCTACTAAAGTCAAAGGTAGAATTGCCGACCTGGATAGCCGAGGTGGCTGAAGGACCGTAGTTGCCTTAGCTTGAAAGGCCACGTGTTCGAATCCCGTCATGACCTTGCGTGGGCTACCCCCCCCATTCGAACGTATGTTTCACCAGGGGACACAACTCGCCGGGGTATTCGCCTTTATCCGCACCTCCCGCCGACGCACAAGTACGCCGACATGCTCGTACGCGGACCCCGCCGAAATGCAGTTTTCCTTCATGGCCATCCCTCCATTGAATGCCTGGGTTGTGCCGTCCTGCGAGTCTCAAGGTACCAGCTGTGCATGCTAGTACCGGAGTCCAAACAACGTGCTACTCACACGCACCGGGAACAAGTCCCTCGTCTTCGCCCAGAATATCAGGTCTCTGCCACGACGAAGCTGAGGGCCCAACTGAGGGACACCCGAACTAAGGTCCTGGCGGCTTGGGGCCCCCTTCCCGTCTCCTCATTGCCTCCACCATGAGGCTAACGACATGAATATTGCCCGGCCACACGGCGTTTGCATGTGCCTACTCACCGCTTCCACCTAGAAGCCAACGATGTGCGTGGCACCGTGAAACTGAGGGTCCGATTCTCTCTCTACAACTCTCCAACAGAGACCGTGACCACCTACGTGAGAATCGTCTACCTCTAATCCCGCCTCGGGCATGGATTTTTGTCGGGGTTCGTGTTGTCCTTACGTGTTTCTCGTACATTGTTAGATTTTTTGTGCCCTTTATTCACTATTCACAAATTCAAAAATATTCGTTAGATCGGCTTCTATTCTTTTGTAAAACATAAACATTCAAACTGAATTAATAAAGTAATAACTTTTCTTTTGATCCCTTTCTTCATTAAACTTAATTATTTTATTTCTTCCTCAAATTTCATATTGGTTTCTTCCAATGCAGTAATTTTATGAAGATTAAATAAACTGAATATATTTATAATGGGAATAGAGTAGGTTTCTGAAAATTCTAAATTTTTGATTACAAAGCTGTCACAGATCTCTTCTCATCTCTCTGTTTCACTAGAATTTAAACACAATCTAATTACACAGCACAATACAAAGGAAAGTAGCTGATGGTCGACACCGTGAATTCACGCTAGCTTATTTCGAATTCGATATCAGTATTTTTATAAGGCATATGTAGAAATGTTTTAATTGAGCTTTATGTCAACATTTTTCAAAGTGTGTTTATGTATGTGTATTTATGTATTTTGTGTGTTTAAGTGTTGTATTCATTAAACTAATTAAACTAAAAAGCGACCTTGGAAAAACAAATGGTAATATTTTTCAAATCTAAAAATCTATTTTTACAGGTTTTTATTATTCAAGAATCTCATTATTTTTCGAGCTTTATTGTATTTAAATTCATTGGTAATGCAATTAATTTGCTGGAAGTACCTTTCTTCTTTTAATCATTGATGATATTCTTAATGTACTTGGAGTGATGTTCCTTTGTGAGTTGTATCAACGAATGAATAGAATGTGCTTTCTGAAATATAAAATATGTGATGTTCATGGTTTCAATTCACCTATAACACCATTTGTGAATAACGCATATTACATACTCTTTTTTCCGGCATTTACAAATAAATCGTTACAACTTGATTCATCAGGTTGACGATAATTAAATATAATATTGTTACGAATTATCAAAAAGCGTGCTGTTGAGAGGGTTAAGGATTTTTGGATGAGTTTTTTAAAGACGCCTATGGAGGTTGACATGTTCGATTGTTCTTGACAAAACGAATCTATTTGTCCTTTTTTACCCTGATCTTTCCAGAATATTTTGAAAGGCTTGTAAAATAATATTTTTTAATATTTTGAATGAGTATTTTCAAGGAATAATTATTTTTGAGAGAATATTTTGATGGTTTTATGGCACCAACAGTGCTGTACCGATGTTGATTACTACAGCATCTTTCAGTCATAGCGTGAATCCTTAGAACATGATTCATAATATTAACTATAGTGAAACCTACTACTGTAATCAAACATGAGTTTTTAAAGTAATTTTACCCATTCTTTTTCATGTAACTTTCTGTTGCTGAGGACAGGCGTGCCAGACCTTATGGGTTTTAACATTTAATTTTAATGTGAACTGGCGTAAAATGAGTCAACATGCAAGTACCCTCCGCTTGAGACGCCAGGCTAATCTAAATTGCTAAAATGATTGGATGCACAAGATGTAAAGCTGCAAGCACACGTACATTTTCAACAATATTACTATAAAGGAATATTTCTTCTGATAGAATGGATGTGAATCCCTTCTTGTGTAGCCTTTGTGGAAAGTGCTCGGGATTAAATCCATTGGTTTCGTGTGGGGAAAAATTATCGTTTCGGCTGCTGTCTTTTACTTGAGAAAGAAAATAAAATCCTCGGGAACTACTATCCTTTCTACAATAGATGCGAAATTTTATCCATAACTTATATATTGAGCCTCGAAACAGCCTACATTGTATCTAATACCTGTTTTCTTACAAATGGTTTCGACCATTCGACGATAAAAAAAAATTGTATAATTATTTTATGTGGAAAAAAGGTATATTTTTTAGTAATAATCTGACGTTGAAGTATAGCCAAAATGTAAGGAATAGGAAAATATACAAACCAGCATGCATCACATGAGCTGTAAATTAATATATCAGTATTATCTATTGTTTTATTAAATGGTAATATGTTGAAAATAATGTGATTTTCTGTTTACTTAAATATTAAAATTATATAAAGTGCCTAACATTATTTTTAAAACCTTCGTTTGCAGTACTGATGAGTCTTCCGTTTGTGATCAATGTCATTGTGTAAGTTCAGAATTCCGTAATTATTCTGTATTTCAAATTTTTCTCGAATACGCTTTTTATTTGCACTTTTTCGTTTTTCCTTGAGTATGAATACTGTATTATTTACATATAACAAAGCCAAGTACAATGTAATGGCACACGTAGCTAATGTAATGGCCTCGTTGATAAATTTTGCTTTTAGCATTTGTTGACGTGAATCTTGATTCTGGACCGCACCGTGTCTTATCGCCTCACTGTAATGTTTGAGGAGCAACGCCTGTTCCTAACGATAACTCCGTAGTGGCAACACACACGCTGTGGTTTTACACCGGGGACAGTTTGGTCGCCGCCAGAAGCCCATGTTCGAGCAGATGTCGCTCGCTTTGTTCCCTCTCCCCTTGTAGCCTCGTCGCGTCTCGCGCCTCCATGTCCTCTCGAACATGTTGCGTTTCCTACGATAAGACATTCGAATCGTTAAAACCTTTGAAACTTGGGAGATGATTAGAAATCTTGAATTTTCGCTATTTTTTCCAACACTTTAATACCTTTTTTTTATTTAACTTACACGGAGTACGGTGCTAGTATGAAACATGTTTCCTTTCTTTTGACTTCTTTACAATAAAACATACGGGGTCATCTATAAATTTCTTAATAACAATTTAGATAGTTTAGCGCATCACTATACCAGTAAAACGAATCTAAAAATTCCTACCCCTATGCAATGCAACACAGTAGTGCCTCAAACCCCCACCCCATTTTTATCGTTCCTTAATTACCTTTACTTTGCCTTGCAATACTTTGAGGACAATGATATGTGTTTTTGTAATTTTGGGGGCGTGTCAGAGACAAATGTAATACACATTTATGTAAAATTCAAAAACCTGGGCCTTCTGAATTTGTGGTTATACAAATTTGAACACATGTAAAAAGATGTCATATGATTACATTGAATTTGACGCTTCTGCCCATGCAATTACAATGCAAATTAGGTAAATCAAAATTATATAAAAATTGTTTTATTATTAACAGTAGTTCATTGACAAACAATTTCCATATGATTTCGAAGGTATGTCGGTACATCCTTTCTGCAAATGAGAATAATATTATATATGTTTTATGTTATGTTGTGCTATCTACAGATCTTCATTTCATGATATGTAATTGCAGGGGTTCAGTTAGTAATACAATAAACTCTTTTTAAACTTTTTAAAATTGTATTTAATTATTGTAAATAATTCTAATAGCCCGAACTTATTAACTTTGCAGCTGTTTTACAAATTCAGGAGAAACATGAAGCTTTTATAAATACATTGAGTGCTATCAAGCCGCTAAAGAACGCACATATAAATTCTATCAACTCTAAATCGGAATCCCCGAGTGACTACTGAAACAGCGTAAATACCTCTGGGTGAAACGTAAAACAACTGAAGCGTGACCTGCAGTTTGATGCATGTTTTTGGCCAATGTCGGCAATTTACTTCACATAACTTGTATTTTTTATAGAATATTGTTTCAGTTTGGCCCTTGGGTGAAACCAACCTGCTCCATATGGTTGGCGCTCAATATTTAATACACATGACATATTTGTACCGACATTTTTATGGTTTATTTGTTGTAAAATTTCTCCTGGAATACAGCGTGTCTATAACTATGGTTCTTGGCGTACATTTCCTAATGTATCGCTGGTAATTTAACACCTTAATTATTAATGATGATTGAGAGTATCATATTTCTGCTCGGATCTCAGGAGCGGAGGAAGAAGTTGCAAACTTAACTCTCCACTTTTCTGGGAAGAAGATCGCACTGATCGTTCGCTACTGTCTTCCTCTGGGTAGTAGCTGAATGGTATTGTGAATGGTATTGTGAATGGAAGGATGATATCAAACGTCACAACCACGTGATGAAATAGGTCGTGGTCGGAACTTCACTCCTTAGTCTTCCGCGCGGCTCTCTTGGCTGCTGGCAGAACCTTCAACGAAAACGCTGCCAGATATTTGTTAATATTACTGCAATCTCTTTCGCTCGGATGTTTATGGATGTGGGGGGAGAAGTTATATCTGAAGTGTACTATTGTACTGGTGTGAAGAATGAACACTTACAACACGAGTATTTTAGAAGCTTTTGAGATGATGATGTGATGAATATTATTGATGGTTAAAATAATTTCTAATACTCTAATTTTAGAATAAGATAAGGAGAAGAGATCCCTACCAAAAACTATTTGGAATAGAAAAGCAAAAGTTTTAAACATATCAGATATAAAAATTGTAAAGTAGCATTTTGAATGCAAAATAGTTTGAAAAAGAAGAGGACCTAAAATGTAAATCTTAGAAAAATTTCAAAAAAGAATTAAACTCCTCTAACTACATAGAGATGAAGAGGACAGAAGAGAAAATAATGTCATAACGGTAGAGACAAGGTACTTTTGCCTTTAGGATGATGATGATATGAAGTCCAGATTTCTCATTTTTACTTTAACTTTTTGTGTATTTCTTCTTGCAATATCTTGAACTTTGTACAGTACGGTGCACAGGAACCAATACACGAATACATTCGCAGAATATGGTAAACCTATGAAGCTTTTAATCAGTCCTTTTCCTGCACTTCAAGAAGAGCATTCGTTAGCAATATGGTACCAGAAGAACTCCGTCAGTCCCTTCTAACACACACACACACATACACACACACACGTACACCCCTTAACACACATCAATCTCTCTCCTCGCAGTTTCCCTGGTGTCTGATCGGCCGTGTCCTCCCAACCTCTGGCCGCTGCAGCCTGCACGCGCCGCGCCAGCGCACTTCCTCCCCAGCCATTTGACAGGCCACAGACCGCCTACCAGCCGCCCCACCCCTCGCCACCGACCACCTGCCCCGCCTCCCTCCCTGCCAGGGTCATTAGTTATCGTCGACTGCTACCGTCCCTCGCCCACGCCCGCTCTCGCCCTTTCAGAAACCCCTACTGCCCCTCCACTCACCGACCGCCGCCGCGGCGACCAGCTCCACCTGCGTCACTTTCCCGATCTCCCGGCCACCTCCGTCACCTTCTGTATCTCCACTACCTTCAGTCCCCGCCAGCACTGCCTCCCGCCATCACTGTCTCCCCGCCATATCCCTCTCCCTGCCTCGCCCAGATCCTTGTCACCTCTGTCTTCCTTTCTCTCACAATCCTCTCCCCGCCTCCGTGCGCCCCTTCCCGTCAGTCTGTCCGCCACTCTTTCAGTTGCTCTGCCCCCTCGCCCCGTGTCTCTTTGTCCACCCCTCCCCTCCTCCGTGCAGCCAGCGGCGCCTTTGACAGCCCCCTCCCTGCCCCCGCGAGCTGATTTCCACAAAGGAAGCCACCGGCCGCCTATCGACCAATCGATATTGAACGCCCGGTTTAGAGCATCGATCTTCCACAGAAAGTTGCTCTCACATGCTGGAATGTGGAAGAAAGAATACGTAACGAGTTTCTTGTTTTATTTTGCAACACAGGCAGTTCGCAATTTAATATTTATAGCTAAAGTTGCTATTGTTACTGTTATCTGTTTTTGTCTTAATGGATCATGTCATAATTGTCCATGCTTTGTAGATCTCTTTATTTGGTATAGCGGATACTTTCGTAAACAAAACAAAATAAAATAAAGGTGAAACAAGATAACGTTACATAAAAAAGTGTAGTTTATGAATTATATTACTAGTAATGCTAAAAGGAACAAATATTTAACATTTCAAACGTGATATAATATTCAGTTCATTGTAAGCTAATGATTTCCAAGTGTCTTCATTTTTTAATCACAATTTTATATTTACTTTTTTAACAAGATCTAATTACTAGAAGGCAATTTGACATCGTTCGTAATCAATGATTTACGTTGTCGCGTACTTTACAGCAAAATACCATGTTTCCATAATATTTCTCATTTTCGCGGGCATTTGCGGTATTATAAACCATCAGTCTTTGCTAAGCCTCACAGGGTTGCACTTAAGAGTCACTCATAAAAGGGCGAACAAAGCAAATCGTTGCAAAGAAGCGCAACCCGCTCAGAATGGGTCTACGCGAGGAAGCGCCAAGCGACGTTGCTCGATCCGCTAGTTATTACATGGAAAAGGAGTCTTAGAGATCAACTAATTGTTTGCCTGTGTTTGCACTCGCAAAATCGAGTATTTACTCGATTTTATTTTATTCAGAAGGTGAAAGACGCCAATTAATGGTTACTATGTTGCCTAATCATCTCCTATTTGCTAACATGAGATAATATTTTGAGCACTTTCTTCATGTGGCATAGAACTTTATTTATTTACTAACTAAAATAAAAAAACTAACTAAAATAATAATAAATAATTAAGAACTAAATAAAATGTATTTCAGCGAGACCCATACGTGTTATGATCCCTTACGTTATTGCATTTACCCTCAGCCGGCTCTTTACAGTATAAAGGTAACATTGTTAAAACAAATAAAGGCAGATAAGACTTAAGAATAAATTCCTCCAAAAATTATCCACAAAAGTATTTTAAAATATATTTATGTTTTATTTTCCCCCATTTTTATTATCATTATTATTAATTTTATTATTATTATTATTATTATTATTATATTATTATTATTATTATTTATATTATTATTATTTATATTATTATTAATATTATTAATATTAATATGATTGTTATTAGAAACACTAAGCGCAAAATTGAAATAAAAAGAAATTATCGAGCTTTACCTGTATTTCAATAATTTTTCTCATATTTTTTATTGGAATAAGTTCAACATTATACCGAAAACTTAGAATCTCGTACTAAGCGCATCTAATCTAAAGAGCATTTCCAAAATGCAATTCTTTCAGATATAAGAAGAGTGTGAGGCATTTTGGCATTACTCAAACATTTTTTAAGCTAGGCTTGGACTCTAA
>BOPP01000032.1:2127227-2146448 GCA_017312745.1 Gryllus bimaculatus
GGGATCCCCAACATGATCGACTTTTACTGAGATCCCAACATGATCGACTTGCGTTGGGATCCCCAACATGATCGACTTTTGCTGAGATCGCCAACATGATCAACTTGCGCGGAGATCCCACACATTAATGACTTGCGATGGGATACCTCGCAGCGCACGTATTGCACGCGAAATGCTTAAATCATGTCCATTTGTTCTGTTAATAGTTTGTGTCAAATCTTTATGGAACAGCATCTTTTCTAAGTCAACAAGTATTGAACATCAGGGTAGACCAATCAGAAGGGATATTGATCACACACACCTACGCCGTCTTTCCTTTCTCCGTCTTCATCAACAGTATCTGGTCGCTCCGTTCGGTTCCCTCTCCTGAGCTGTGCCGAGCACTGTCCGATGGCGTCCCGACGTCCGCGCACTGCGCGCACCCTGGCTCAGCAGCCGTCGGAGGCGCAGGAAGCGGGGCGACGGACGCGCGCAGCCAGCCGCTTGGCGCTCGGAGCAGCCGGGGGCCTCACCGCACATGGATTCGATTGATTGATTAATCAGCTGCTAAGGTCATTAGTGCGTGATTTTGTCGCGGGAAGTTGCGGAGGTGTTCCCACGTTGTGGCAAAGGACCTACACTTCCAATTGTGGGTTATTTTACATTCAGGTATCTCTCACTAGCGGCACACTGCCAGGGCCAGAACAAGCAGTACTTTTCAGACATGTGTGGTAGTGGAGTTAGTATAAGTCGAAGTGTGTAAGGGATTAGTATAAGACAAGAAAGAGGAAGGATTATTTTATAAAATTATTTAAATAAAAAATAATTTATTAGAATATTCCATTTAGTATAATACTTCCAATTTAAACATGGAATATAGCATGTGCTAGATAGCAGTGAGACAGGTAAAATATTCGTCCGAGTTCCATTGTTAATAAATAGTAATAAAATTATCGTAGAAATCGTTTATGAAAAACAAAGATCTTTAGAGACTCAGAGAAAAAATTAATGCAGCCATTCCAATCAAAACCAAAATAACTAAATACGAAATCCATCTAATGAGAAATAAAGAAGAACTTGTTCATGTATCATACAGGCGAGAAATGCAAACCAGGAAAGAAAACTAGTATAGTTTGTAGACTGCACGGAAATTGGTGTCAAGACTGTAGGAAATGGAAATTGACAACGCGAAGACAACAGGGCGACCTCGTCGATGGCGTCAACTTGATATCGCGTTGGCCCTGCAGTGCGCTGCTCACCTGATAAGCTGCAGTTTGGAAATCAATATATGATACCGCCTCGCGCCGCCCTCACCGTCTCCTCCACCCTACCCTCGCCCCCACCGGGACCCCTCGCCGCTAGCGAGCCTTCCACTCACCCGTGCCGTCTGACTTCCCCTTTACCAGCAGCATATCCACCCACCTCTGGCGCAGCCCCCGCCGCTGCCTCTCTGCTGCCTCTTCCTCCGTGCCTGCCTCCGCTGCTTTCACTACGCGAGCACCCGCCTGTGCCTCCGACTCTGCCAGCATCTCCACACCCCTCCGTCTCTGCCACCTCCCTTACTTCCACCCGGACCGGTATAATGTTTTATGAACTCAGAATTTTTGAAAAATATCAAATAACTGTAAGAAAGTATGTGCTGTAGCAGACCAACTGATTTCCCTCTGGTTTGTTTAGGTAAGGAGTTACTGATTCATCGCATAGGACTGTCATTATTAGAACTTTCTTTACTCTGAGTAATGGTTTCGTCTTTCAAAGCTTATCGGATATTTAGAAAACCATTGGGAACTGTCGCTATTGATAAATGCATATTGTTAAATATTGTATTGTTACAGACATGTACAAATAATTTATTGTATAATAGATATAGTGCTGGTTCATAAAACCTAAAATAATTTTTCGTAAATTGTATTGCCATTTATTTTGCGATCCGCTGTTGGCTTTCAGCTTCAGTGTTCTCCCGGTTCAAACGACATTTGAGAGCGACTGAAGCGAAAATTTAAAAAAACACGAATTTGCATGGATTGCCATGGAGAGTTATTTATGATGCGAGTGGTAAAAGTAACATTTTATTCTACATTAGGATAAGTTGTGACATGTTGCCGATAAGCAGAGTGGCGCAATTCTACGAAGAAAATAAAATCACTTTTACCACGTGTTATACGTTATATTTTAAACAGGCTTTTTCGACTTTCATTTTATTTTTAATCAAGAATACAAAACGCTTAATGATACATTAAGATGAGTAGTAGATGATGCAGTTAGTCTCTGAAGTCACATGAAAGTGTTGTTTCTTGTTGCATTGACAGATTTATCTGAGCACTTTAGTATTGTCTCACTTTTAGGGCGCTGTGCATGCCCCGAAAGAACAGCTTTCACTAGTGGCTGTCTAAAAACATAATTGCTTGTGTACAATACGTGTTATATTCTGCAACGATGACCGATCATGAAGTTAGGTTTGACATATATTTTTTCACTCTCTTTCGATTTACTCCAACTGATTTCTTCCGTAAATATTTATCATGGTGTTCGCACATTGAAGAAACTAAAATGCTATTTATAGAAAATTCCATTTATTCCGTACATTTATTATCTAAGTCTGCTTGTAAAAGCATTGGAAAGGGCTTAATTTAGAAGGAAGACTCGAACATGTATATTTCATGACACTATGTTTCCGAGGGAATTAGCTGAGATTTCTTGTCATTAGCTTGAATTATGTTGGGATGAAATTTTGAAGCCCAAATCCCAGAACAGTGTTCCCGCCGTAGATGCCATGGTCTAATCTGCTTTGCTCTGCAGAGACTTTAAGCCGGAAGTAGCTTTCCCCGCCCCCGCCGCGCACCTGCCGCGGCCGGCACGTTGGCGATCGTTACCTTCCGGTGCCCCTGATGCCACTTTATATCCATTACCTCAAACATAAAAGATATTTTCTGGTCTTCTATAAATAATATATACCAGGGTTGTCCATAATGCGAAAGGTTTCGCTACTGTGAAATGGAACGCTTGAAAAATTACAAACAAAATGTATAATATGAATTTCAAAACTTCAATCATTTTTCATTATTGCCCCCATGCTACTCTGAAGAGCTAGTTTTATTGTAGTTGTGCAAACCTCTATGTCCCATTCCGTTGCTGTAATCTTACCGTCAATGCGATATTTCTGCCACGTTAGACAAGTTTTAAGGTTTGGTAGGGATTTGTTGGAAAGCACTAGGTCGGGAGAATAGGGAGGGGGGCTGAAATCGTACTAATCATTAAGTTACTCTCATATATTGCTATATTGTATTTTAATAACATTGAATATTTTAAATAAAATATAAATTAGGCGAACATTTTCGAAATTTATATTATTTGTTTCGTTTTACTACTAAAATTGGCCGACAACGTTATTTCAGACAAAATAAATATTTATAATACTTTTTCACGTACTGTAATTTTATTTTGTTTGAAATCAGCTTTATTCGCAAGCAAGTGTCTCCCTGCGTTTCGCGCCAGGGACAGATGAAGGGTAGTTCGTGAGGCGGAGAGTCAAGAGTTCATTAACGAGTGTCCGCTCATTGTCGAAATGAGGTCGAACTGGTTGTTGCTTCTGTCTAAATTCTCATGACTGTCTGAAGCACATGATGCGAGAAATTGCATTGACCTACTCTACATACGTGCGGTCGCTTGCAAACATAGACGAGTAAAATATTCACCTACATGTAAATAATCAACCACAACGTACGCCTCCTTCTGTTAGAGAAATTGCACCGGTTCCTGGGGTACGGATGCAATCAGTTTTTATCTGTTTTTGACGTTAAATAAATTAAATAAATAAATACATAAAATTTAAAAAATTGGAAAATAAATTGAAAAATAAATTAAAAATAAATAAATAAATAAATAAAAAATAATAAAGCTCCGGACATTCGTATCTGCAAATTCGAAAATTGTAAAATTCCCTCCACTATTTTCTTAAAAATGTAGACTTTTTTAAAACCTAGTTTTTAGAACATATTTTACACAGCAAAATTACACAATAATCCTAATACATTTAAAAAATTGAATTATTTCATTTGAAGAAGCTTTCATTGAACAAATTTCATGAAAAAAAAAACGTAGGGTTTTCCAAAATCGTAAGGCTTCGAGGCGGACCAGATCGAGTGAGGAAGATTCATTTTGACAAAAATCGTTCGAATAGTTAAGTCACTAGTGGTATTACGGACAGACAAAGACGGATGTTTTGACGTAAACAAATTTTTCGGCATCAAGGACACACAAATAGTGGATTCTGAGTAGACAATGTCCAAGAGAAAGTAACGTAAAACAAATTGAAACAATATGTATCCATTTTTTCTGTATCAGGCACTCAGAATCCTAGTTTTTCTATCAAAAATGCGAGAAAATAAAACAATTTACATTAATGTACAAAGATCTTTCCATCTTCTAATATAGTGAGAAATACGTTGTTGGAACTTTTGAGTGCCCATGTGGGGTCAAATTGGAATGAAAAGTCATCAAAGCCTGGACATTATATTAGGGAACAATAACATCATCAACCAAAACAACCAGATCAAAAACAACTCCTTTTGAAATTACCCTTAATGACATTTCTGCACCTATAGTTAATCTAATTTCGCTTAATAACATTCTTTCAACAACACGAATTGCCGCTTATCGTTTGTCACTTGTTTCAATAAGCACTTCACTTGTTGATGCATGACGCGCTGCTCCTGTTACTGCAACTCTTCATTTTAACATCATTCATCCGACATTAATATTAGGTAGGACATCAGAGACAACAATGAAAAGGAGGAAGAGAAGAAAAAGAAGAGTATGGAAAACGTTTAAAACAATAAAAAAGAAAAGAAGAATTGTAGGAAAATAAAAATTAAAAATGAGAAGAAAAGAAAGAAGACTAAAATGTAAAAGAAGAACGTAGAAAATGATTATGGAGATGGCTTACCTTCGTAGTGTGTGCCGTATATTCACTTAACGAATTATGGTTTCCGCAAATTCTTATTTTTAGCTTATGAAATCCCCAGAGCTAGGTCCGTGAAATTTTAATAATGAATTTAATATCTATTTGAAGATTTAAACAAATCAAGTAATCAAGACGAACATAATTACAATATTAATTTTCACTGTGCGAGATACGGGACCGTTAGCAAGTCACAAGTAAAACAGTTGAATGTCTGCAAATGTAGTATTTATAGATTCTGAAATGTCTTGGGTGCTTTCAAATTGCTTTTCTGCCATTTTCCTCCAAGCACCAAAAAGAAAGGAAAATATAGCGCATGCAATGGTGGGAAGACTTGTGAAGTCGCGGACTTAAGTATATGGAAATATGAGAAATTACTTCGGAGTTCTGCAGGAGAACGAAAATGAATAACGCACATGCAAATGTGGTGCTAGTCTTCCTGACGGCGGAAGTTTCAGACTGCCATGAAAGTCAGAGAGAAAAGTAGTGAGACGACTAAGTGGAATAAAACACTCTGCAGATTTCCTTGGTTATTCAAAACGTGTTGATTGCTTTGATGAGGGCTAGGAACAAATCCAAACGTACCACAGATTGGGAAACAATTTTAAAATCAAATGTCGACGCTTTAATTGTATGGAACCATATTAACAAAACCTCGATGAAAAAGGATTCTCTGAGATAATAGTTGTTGAATGAAACGTGGAAACAAAAACAATGAAAAAAGCTTTTTTTAATTCTAAATCGCTCAAAAACGCAGTTCCAGGATCATATAGAGTCAAATTGTTACATTTCAATGCATATTTTTATAGACTCTTAATACTCTCCATATGTAATAGTTTGAAAATACATAGAATTTCATTAGTTCAAGAAAGGCAGAAACAAAATAACTCAGTTTTGTTATGGAATTTCCAATGATGTCGCATTGTGACATTAAATGTGCGATGACCGAACTGAGGAACGAGGAATCTCGTCGCTACAAAAGCCGTGTGTCTCCATATTTATAATATGCAGGGCAAAGCTGCACATTCTTCTTTTGCACAATAACTTGGCTTGGAAGATTGCTAAATATTACGTTACTTGTGAAAATTACAAAATACAAAGTTTTAGAATTTGATAAAAAGTTAAAATAACATTTTACGTGTTGGTTTTTTTTTCGTTTTCTTTTCATATGTTGGGAATAACATATGTAAATTATTTTCTCAAAAGCATACTAGATAAAAAGTTATTATTTCAAAGAATGTTGGAAAGTTGCGCGTGTATTCTGTCTCTTGGAATATTTTGTGTGTGCCACAGGTTTTGTTTCATCCACCCTTCGAATGTTCGACGTTTCAAAGGAATTTTTCCTGTTGATGTGTTTCGTTGTGCTTAGAATTTAAAAGCTCATAGCCATGAGATTCTGTCGCGTATGTGATTGATGAGCAAATGCCACCATTTTAGCAAATTGTGGTGTACGTGAACAAAATTATACTAAACGAGCCTGAAAGCGTTGATTAATAGCGGTATAACAAGAAGCATCGGTAAATCACGAACAAAGGCAAAGGAATTCATATTGCATGTTCAGAAATATTCCGAAGATATTTAGTTACCATTTCTCACAAAATGAGCTATAGAGTTAACACTGAGGAATAACAAAAAACATAAAATTTGTAATTGCTTTACGAACGTACAATGAAAGAAACTTTTCCTAAACTAAACTGATTCCAACGACATTTCAAAACCATTGCAGAAATTACTGGTAGTAAACTTCATTTCTGTTGAAAATATCTTTTTCAAGAAGCTTCCATAATCATATTTTTGAGTTGTTTTTCTACAGCACCATTTCTGGAACTATTGTTTAAAAAAGAACTCAAGACCAAGAAAACAGTCATGGACGCAGTATGTTATAATAAGAAATAGAAAAAAATAATCATTTTATTTTTATTTTGGATACATACTCGTGGAATGACTTATTATTGTTCGCTTTGAGATAATGCTCGGTGGCAAACATGATTGCAATTGGAATTATAATTTGATAAGTTAGTTTTAATTAATTTCTAATTATCTCTAAAACAAAATTTTGTCCTTATTTTCTTTTTATTAATCTTATCTAACACATCACTCCACTCCACTTCACTTCACTACACTATACTACACTATATACAATACATAATAATAATAATAATAATAATAATAATAATAATAATAATAATAATTGCGATATTTTACACTTTCTCTGCTTTAGCAAGCAGAACTTTCACCTGTGAAACTGCTGTTATAAGACTAGGCTCGAACTACTCAGGAAGGAAATTAATCCTCTGCACCTACAGGAACGTCACGCATTTAAGAATTTTCTGACAATATGATATGTTCGTAGAATAGTGGCTTTCCGGGCTTCGTCAAAGATATTTTGTATTTCTAAATTCTCCAAATTTCTTTTAACATTCCTGATGACTCCAACTGATATGATCCTAGGGAAATGGCAGACCTCGTGCCACTTTCAATTTTGTTTAAAAATTCAATTGCCAAGTTCTCATATTTTCGTTTGTTTCTGATTCCGACTTCCGCGAGTTGTGATTCAAAGAGATTGCAACGTCGATTATAGAAGTTGTTTTATTTCTTTGCCTATTATTAGGATGTCAGGGAGGTTATGATCAACTGTTTTGTCCGTCATAGCTAGCCGGACCCAACAAAAGACGTGCGTCTTCGTCTCGAGCAGAGCATCTGGATCATACTTGTAGTATATTAGAGCATTATTCTCAACCATCCCCAACAGTTTCATTCCTAGTTCTCGGTGAATGCGTTCTGCCACTTGGTTATGTCTGCTTAAACAAGTCCTCTGACAAAGTACTGCACCCAGCCATCGATGACTCTCCGATGTTACTGCAACTTGTTAATTTGCCGATATCACTTGTTTTTATAATGTTTTTTTTTCAGAGTTTTAATTCTTGTTATGCTATCCTAAATAGCTGCTACAAAACCTTCCGTTTCCAAGTACAAGTAACCATAGCTCAACCACTTTGAGGTTGCAGATATGTCAAGTATTGTGCAACAGAGAGTTTGGAAATTTATCATGAAGCATCATTTGTTGCCAATTTTGTACTATTTCCTCCTTTAGAGGTAGTATTATAATATCCGTGACTTGGTTAAGTGGTCTGTATCCTTTGTCAGCGCTCACTAGATTGTGCATGAGAGAATCCTCAGAACAAAGTACAGCGTCCCTCATTTTTTGTTCTTGGGATCCGCACAGTTGAAACATATTAAGAAGCCCTCGACAACCTTCTCTTCTTGGTAAATACAAACGGATCGCAGAAGAGTTAGGGTGCCGACATATGAATTTAGATCCGCATGAGACCATTTTACTACACCAAACTATATATCAGCGTAGGTACAATCCAGCTGTTGATGGCCGTAATTATGTTTTTCCCAACTGGCTTCGTTTTCAGAATCTTGATTACCCTCTTCTTGTACTTCTCGGTAAAATCAGGTTTAGTTTCGCTGTGATTAAATTTCGCTGTTATAATAATAATAATAATAATAATAATAATAATAATAATAATACATTGTTATTATTATTATTACATAAAAGCAATACTAGTGACTTGAAAATAACTAACAAAACAACATGCAAATATGTACTGAGTGCTCAATTCACTGCATTTCAAAGCCCGAATGTGTTGCCAGCAAAAATTTTCCACTTAGCCGATATTCTGTGGTTCTAAATATCCATCAGTGGTCGACACGTTTGGTCGACCCAAGCCACACGCGTGCATAATCGATGTGCGGTTGCTACGTATTCGAGCCACGTGACCGACGACGGCTGCAAAACGAAAAACTGAAGCACGCTATTCCTCACCTGCGGCTTTCAGTTAATGAAAATAGCCGTACATCCTACGTAAGCATTCCACTGTAATAGCCAAGTTATTTGCAAAATTTTGAAATCTAATATATGCTAATTTTTACGTTAATTTAATTTCATTCCCAGAGTTGGTCAGTCACAGAAACAACGAAAATTCAATCATTTTTTAATTTTTGAAATTGTGAGTGCCAATACATTTTTCGTATGGAAGCGTTTTGGAGAGTCGTAAGTTGACGGCGTGTCGATTACGTTGCCATTTTACTACCAAAGTGGAATACAGAGAACATTATGTCAATCGTTTTGTGATTTTGAGGGAAAATTTACATTTTCAAAGATCTTAACACTTCACGATATTATTTCTTCTACATTTTACTTTCAAAACATTAAAACCATGTCGTGTTATCGCAAAGACAAATATATATTATTTTAATATTAGTATTACTTCTTATCGTTTCAGTTAGTTGTTTTTATAACAATTATGATGCTACATATGTTAAAAGAGAGTCATGAGAAATACTCTTACATACGAGGTGTAAACAAAATTTGATTTGCTAAATAAAAAATATTCTGTGAATATTTCTCAGCTTGGTCGCCATGAGGATGTATTAAAGATCGACAAGCGCGATGTAAACTCAGGCCTCACGAAAACTGATTTTTACTTCGGTTTCATGAAATATGATTTTACGTCTAAAATGTATGTATTTATCAGAAGGCGTTTTAATGCTTCATTCACTTGATTTGGATTAAAATGAATGGGTGAAAATCAGTGACATTTTATAAATTCTGAGAAATCTGTTTATTTAAATCAATATCACTGTAAACTGTTGGTGCTTTGAATTGCGAAAATACATTGAAACCGAAGTATAGCCTACTATAAACACGTTTTCCTCAGAAGTTATAAAATGTCATTTATACCGTTCTAGTTTTCATCCACTCAAATGGCCCCTTTCATGAAAACTTAGACCCATCATTATATCCACCATCTGTTTAAGTGCAATTCTTCTTTGTTTTGTTTTTGTATGATTTATCAGATAAAAAGAAACCATGTAGTCTGTATTTCTTTGTTGTACGCCTTGCAATAAGTATAATTGTGGCTGTTGAAGATCGTGGCTGTGTTCTCTCTCTCTCCATTGCGCCTGGGCTGGCCATCGCCGCTCCGTCCGAGGGCGGGAGGCGTCAAAGCCATGAGCGGCGCAGGGGAAGCCTGTGTGGTCGGGCTGTGCCCAGAGAAAAAAAATGTTCGCCTGATGTCGCGGCGATGGCTTGATTACTGTAGAGCGGCTGTTGAGGTGAAGTCGCGCCACTGATTGTAGCCGCCTTAGCGAGCAGCAGCGGATGGCGAACCCCCTTGTTTAACCACTCACCGGATGGATGTTTGGCGATGAAAGCCAATGTTTATCCTTCACGCTTTCGTTACTAGTAATTTCTGGTTTTAAAACAGCAACAGTTAGAAAATAGTCAGGAACTACTAGTTGTTATAATGTTAATTTGATGCCAGAGCAATACATTTTCCACAAATACTTCTTAAAATGCTATGTAAAATTTTTAATGTAGCACGTTCATAGAATTTTAGATGTGAATTATCTGCGATGTCTCATTGTTTTCTTCTACTACTTATTTTTACTACTATTGTTTACTACTATTATTACTTCGATATCCTTTATGCATAGTTTCTTTATATTAACATGTTATATATTTGCTTTTTTATTATAATTACATGTATTCTGCATTCTACTTCACTACATACAAAAGTTATTCTAGGTATGATTTAAAAACAGGTCTTCCTGAATCACACCTTTCTGTGCAAATGTAAATTGTTATATTGTATATTTGTTCAAATATATATTTTATTAATTTCTATGTTCTGTTCGCTCTGCACCAATGTATGATATTTGTGCTTTGAAATGCTGGAATTAACGCCGTTATTCGTCAATACTTTGGGTTTTCGTGTTTCTATTAGTGCTTTTATTAACCTTCTTTGCATGATATATTGAAATGCATTTTTGTATTATATAATTTTAAAATATACTTAATATACCTGTAACAAGTAATGTAGTACTTCAGTTTCTGGGCCAATGAACTCCATTTCAATCAGGTTTTTCTCGAGTTTCTCTGATTCTGTGAGCAAATTCTGACATAGAATCTTGTGTTGCTTATTTTTGTTACGTTTTGTTTTGTGTTTATCTTATTTTTTAGTTTTGATTTCGAATTTTTATTTGAGTTGTGGAAGGAGTAAAGCCCGAGTAATAGAGTAAATATGTTGTTAAAAATTCTAAAATCTCAAATATGTAGTTCGTTTACCGATGCAAATAAGTTTTCTACAACTCTTGAGTTAAAATGTCTACTATCAAATGTTACTAAACTAATTTGTTGATACTTTTATTCATCACTCAACTATTTAGGGTTAAAAGGTTGTGAAGGGATTCCAGAGCTCAAGAAAGATAAACTGACAAAATAAATTGTATCAAAATCAATTCACTAATTAATACTTAATTCCTCTCCTTTCATCAAAAATTTTAATTACGTCGTAATGCTTTATTCTGAATAACATAAAATTTTCCAAACAATACATTTTCTCATCTAAATAAAAAAATATTCAAAAATCTGTTTTTTAAGAATGTTGATGGAGATCACAATATTAAAAAAAATGCCAAATCCTAAAAACTTATTTACCGAAATTGTCCAATTCCTTGAGAAGCTATAAAAGTGAACGAGAAAATAAAATGAAAAAACCTAATTATTGCATATATCAGTGCCTAATTGTTGACTGTCGAGTGCTAGAAGGCCGTGAATTGAGAATAAAGTAATTAAGTTGTCGTCAGGTGAATTAACGTCTTCTTACTCCTTAGTAAAGGTGACTTCGAAACTAGCTACCGCAAGCATGCAAGTCATTCTGGGCTGTTGTTGAGGCGTATCCTGTCATTTCGCCAGACGTCTCTCCCAAATAAGGCGATTGGCCAATTAACGAGTCGGGAGCTTCCAGCTCGCTCCACAGCGGCGCTGCCTGTAAACGGTTTCCGGTGAGTGAAGAGCCTCGGAGAAGTGGCGAAAGCTGGAAGACTCCGGCCCATCCCCTGCCCCAGCACTTTGCATGTTATGCGGCGTTGGGCGCGGGGGCAATTGCGTTAATGAGCGGAAGGGCGCATCGGGGTTTACGCTTGGATTTCACGAAACAAAAGGCGGGGGTGGGAGCGTTCATTGAGACGGCGGCGGGGCGGGGACGGAGAGAGGAGAGGAAAAAGACGCCGTGAGGAGGGGACGGATCTGGACGAGGAAAGAGCGGTTGTGGGAAAAGGGTAGAATTGCAGCTAAAAAATACCGGTAGAGTGGATAAATGCAATCAACGGATGTCACTGCAGTCCTGCTGACCGGGTGGTGCTGGGTTTGAGTCCCGATGTTGGCAAGATTTTCGACTCTAAGCATACATAGCTAGGTGGAATTCAGCCCCTGTGTGGAGGAGAATTCTAACGGTCAGTTACACTGACCGCTAGTTTTCCGTGTTTTTTCCATCAAGACAAGGCGAATGTCGGAGCAGTACCCTAACAAGCGGGCCACGGACCGTAGGCGATCTTTCCTACCTCTTCCTTGTCCTATCCCCTCCTCTATTAACTCACACTTACACTTACACGCACTATACTGCTTCACATGCCGGAGACCGTTCAGGAACTTAGAGCTTGCCTCGGCTGGGGCGGAGCCTCACTAGAGCGGATGCCTAGTCCGGGAAAACCTCGCTGGCCGACGGTAGGTCGGCGCCGGATCCTACCGTCCAGCGTCGGAATATCACCGCCATCTCCCGAGGAAAAATGCACTACGCTTAAGCGACTAATGTTCTTAGGTTAATACGCCCGGAATCACTAACAATCGGTCAAAAGATTGAATCAAGAGAGCGGAGGATGGCAGGTGGGTGGCGAGGGGGGTGGGGGAAATGACGTGAATGGGATTGGTGACCAGAGGTGGTCGTGCAGGGGGAGGGGGCGTGGGAGGGGTCGGACCCGCGGTGAGGGGAGGGCGGTTGTGGGAAAGCGAGTTTAGTTCAAGCAAAAGTACGAGGGGGCGTAGGTTGACAGGTGGGAGATGAGGGGCGGGGGTGCTGTGGAAGTGCTGCCCTCCCCAAGAAGTCGATATTGACCGCCCGCTGTGTGGCTGTGCGCGGCGTGGGTAATTTATTCCGCCCTCGGAAGGGCAGATGATCTGATGGCAGGAAATGCGTCACGCACGCGCGCTCCCGCTGCCACTGTCCCTGTCCCTGTCCCTGTCCCTGTCACGTCCCTGTCCCTGTCCCTGTCTCTGTCCCTGCCCTGTCCCTGTCTCTGTCCCTGTCTCTGTCTCTGTCTCTGTCCCTGTCCCTGTCTCTGTCCCTGTCTCTGTCCCGGGGACAGGGGACGGGGACAAGGACGGGGACGGGACGGGGACCAGGGACGGCGGGGAAGGACAGGGACAAGGACAGGGACGGGGACGGGGGCCGGGGACGCGGACGGGGACGGGGGGAAAAAGGGGAAGGGCCGGGGGGGGGCGGGGACGGAGTCGGAGTCCGGAGTCGGGGAGATCCGAGCACGCGGAGACGGAGACGGAAGACAGGAGACGGAGACGGAGATCCACGGAGACCGGAGAACGGAGACGAGACCCGGAGAACCATGGGTGGAGACGGTTCGACCGCAGACGGGGATCGCCCCGCTGATGCGGGACGATAGCGGGACCGCTTGGTCGTACGGGGACGGGACGGGGACCGGGAGAGGCGGGAGGACGGTAGGGGGACGGGGGACGGGGACGGGGACGCGGAACGGGAAGCGAGTATTTTTTATGACAAACACAGCTAAAGCATATATACACTTTTCAACCAATAATAACCATATTAGAAAATTATAACCGCGAAATTTAAAATTTTAAAATATATATAAGCGGCGCGGAAATTTAAAACCGCGAGATTTTAAAAATTGGAGGGAAAAATTGAAATATCGAAGTGGACGTACATAATACGTGACTTTGATGTGGTGGCGTTTTTCACCACCGTTCGAACGAATGAAGTGTGGAAGTTAAGGATAAATGGAGTGGAAAAGAATGAATAACGAATTTAAAGATTTAAAACAGGTTTCAGAAATATTTAATAAACATTGGTTTTTATACCATTTTTTCATAGTTTTAATACATATGTCAAATAATTTCCTTATTAGTTTTTTATACATTTTCATAGTTTCTCCTATCCATATCACAATTAATTTAGTTTATATACATTTTTCCATAGTTTTTCAAATACATAATTAATATCCCATACATAATCCTATCATATAACAATTTCTTATACATAATTAGTTTTATATTCCTATTAGTTTTTATACATTCATACAGTTTTTTTTTTTATACACATATCCCTACAATATACAAATTTCCTATACATAAATTAATTTTATACATTCAACAGTTTATGTCATAATTTGTGCTATAGTTTTTAATACTTTTTCATTCAGTATTTAATACATTTCAAATTATTTCATAAGACATTTCAAAATTTTCATTTAGAGATGTGTCGAGGTGTTCTGGGGGGGAATAAAATTTAAAGCATCTACAGAGTCTGGTTCAATTGGAGTTTTTGGGCATTTTTTTAAAAAAAAGCGGATCATAAGCTCATATCTTGAATTACGAAGAAGATTTTGCCCAATTTTAAATTTTTTTATAATACTCTATAATGTAATATATAAAATCTTTATACATTAAGCCACCTCATTAGCAATTGTATTACAACTATCGTTATTAATTTATGAAAAATCCAAATTGGTAATCTCAATTTTAATTTTTTCTTCCATTTTAATTTTAATTTTCTCTTTTTTCGTTCACTTTGGAAACATAATTTTTGAAATTCTTTAAAATTTTCAAAGCGGATTTAACGACAACATATATGGTCCCTTGTACTTACAAACATCTATAGGTACTAACAAAAAATCGACAAATGAGCTAGATATAGTACACAAAATTAATTTTATTTGGAATTTTTAAACCTCTAGACATTTTTTCTCTACCCAGGTTAAACATTATAAATAGCTTTTTTCATATTATTACTAATATCTTATAATTCTCGTGCCGAAGAGTAGATTGTTCAAAAATTTTTTTTTTATTTCATGCTTCGATATTCTTCTATTATTTTTAAATACATCATAAAAAAGATTTTTCTATACTAAAATTTTATATTTATAATTATTCAATTTCAATTTTAATATATCTCTCTTCTAGTATCAAAAAAATGTTCTTTTAATTTTAAAAATATAATTGTAATATAATACTATCCCTTAAACCGTAAACTAATTTAAGCTTTCTTTTAAATTTCCTTTTTTTGCGCGACAATAGAATTATTCCAGATTATGAAAATTATAGGTTAAATTAATTATTTCTTACTAAATCTAAATATAATCTCTTCTTTAATCCTTTTCGTTAGTTCCTCAGATTTTTCAATAACTTTTTTTAATTTCCTTTTTTTTATAATGCATGAAAGTCTTGGTTCAATTGTAATGAAAAAAAAATTAATTTAACAAGATCCAAAATAGCCGTGTTTTAGGCTATAATGGAAATTACATTTATTACAATTCTTTATATAAATTAATATTTCTTGCTTAAGATGGTTACTGATATATGGTAATAGTTTTTTGATGGAATCCATTACAATTTTTTTAAAAATTTGTTCTTCATTTGAACAAAATCATGCCGTTTCACACTGTTAATTGAGCAATTGTCTATATCATTTTTAAGTTTTATTCCCGAATTTCAAACGTAATCATAATATCTTGTTAAGGATCCATTTGTTGTGGTTTTAACAAATTTTCCTTAAGCAGAATGAATTTTTAGGATCATGTCCTGTATATTCTTTAGAGTTTCTTAAATTCGATAAATTTGAAATAATGTTAACTAATATGCAATATAAATCATTATTTTTGTAACTGAGATATATTCCCCTTAATAATAAATGAAATGGCAATAAAGCATATGAAAAAGTATACTGATTAATAATATATTGTGTTAATTTAATTATTAATTTGATTTTTAAATTGATCTATACAATAATTTTTAATAATTCTTTTCCTCATAGTGATTGGTAGGTTTGTCAATGTTTTTTATGGTTTTTTTCTAATATTTTTCAGCACATCTAATGTTTATAGGTCTTCCCCTCTTTCTAAATGTTTCTTTTTTTTGTGGCTACTTTTTAAGATTATTTCGTTTACGTTCAAAAAATCCTGTGGTGAATCACAGTTTTTCGTTACAAACTTCCGCGTGAGTCACATACCTCCAGAGTTTCATCGAGAGATGTTTCATTCACACAACTGCGTTTCAGGATCTTCATCACGTTTTTCACTCCAGGCGCCTCTTTCATCACGACGACATCCTAGTGGTGTTTCAGGTGCTTCTAATGGTGTTTGTTCATCATAGAAAAAAAAACTTCGGACAGAAGACGATGAACTGCCAGAATCGGAAGAATTACTCTCTTCAGCTGTTTGTTTGTTGACAGTTTATAAAACATCTTCCAAGTGGGTATAGCGTCTTCAGTTTCAACGGATCGAATCCACGTGAGATACAGACTCCAATATTCACAGACTTGACAGCGTTTTCCAATCAAATTGGTAGTTGTAAATAGTTGTGAGTTGCGCCTCGATACCCTATGTTCCGAAGCAACACAGTGATTTACGAGCTTTTAATATGGAGCCCAATCCCTTCCACTCCTTTCAAAAAAACAACAAAAAAAAAAACAAAATACACCCCTGCCATTCCTATTCTCCCACTCCATTAGCCATGTTTAAAAAACGCCATGTTACGGCAAGCATAGCCGACCAGGTGGGCGGGGCATGTTACGCCAATCACAAAGACGGCCCTTGTTGTGTGAAAAGTGGATCCAAAGATAATACCCGCTTCCATTCCTATTTCCCACCCTTACAACCATGTTACACGTATACGCCAGTTACGCGGGGCCACTCACGAAAGACGGAACTCGTGAAAGTGGTCCACAAGGAGAAGGGGTCTAATTTATTTCGTTCATAAAACCGCTTCGCTGTCGGTTTCTTGTGCTGTCTGGGTAGCATTGCCCAGAGATGTTCATCGTTCCGTGTTTACTGTATTAATTAGATTTTTTTTTAGAAACTTACTATGGCCAGAAGCTGGTTTCCATTCTTTTTTTTTAGGTTATAACGAATTCTTTTAAAGATGAATAATTTTTTGCTCGTACTGTGTATGAAAATTGCTTGATCCCAATCTTTTGAATCTTCTTTGGGTTACTAAATTAGAGAAATTAATGTGTTTCGCTAAACCTGTATGTAATTAATATATGATAAAATACTCAGTAAGAGTCTTCGACTGTTTCTACAATTTTGGAAGTTGTTAATTTTATGGTGAGTTATTTTTGTTTAAAAGAAAAATTAGTGATACGTTTGTTTTTTTTCAAATTTCAGTGCTTTTTGGGTCTCCGCGTTTGGAAAAATACAATGGTGAAGAAATCAAAAATAAATCTCATCTCATAAATTCAAGACCTTGCCTGCACATACCCAATGACTGATGAATTTAATTACCCAAATGAAAGCAACAAAGAGACCCTTTGTTATTCTAAATTCTTAACCCATTTTCATGAGACCTTGCTCTCAGTTTAATACCTGTACTTGATTCTTGTCGTAAAAAAAGTAACTCTCGGTCATAAAACTGTTGGAATTTTAATAAAATAATTTTTGATGATTCTACAATTTTTTATGTGGATTAAATAAAAAGGTTTGGGTCCACAATAAAAACACATATTGTTACACAATACTTTACTAAAAGGAATCAAACACTTCAGGCTCTAATATTTTAACAAAATTTCATTTTTTTTTTTTTCTTTTTTTTCTATGATTATGTTGTGTGATCGCTCCATTAATTGAATTTGTCACGTTGCCATAACTTGAAACAACTTCCTTTTATCTAAACATTATTTATAGTATTTTCAACGTAAATCTGTCAGAATTATTCATGCTTCCTTCTATTTTGTGGAGATTGGGTGGGGAGGGGGGGGTGGGTGGGAATGACAATTGAACAACCACGCCAAACATTATCTTTATAAAATGATTGAAAAATGTCGTATGCCTCTCGGAGCATTTGCTTGTGCGAACGATTTCGATATAATCGTTTGGATAATATAATTATTAGTTCTATAGATACTTTCTTCATGCATGGTGTTGTATCAATATTTCTTGCGTATAGAGCTTAGTGATTCATCAGCTGGTAAATTTGTAAAAGACCATTTTTAATAAATTCAAACATTTTCGATAAATATCTAATACCGTTATGCGTTGGAATACCTCTCGCATGGGAATCACCTACCCAGAAACTTTTATCATGATCTTCGTTTCTATGAAGACGTATACATACTACCTACGTAACAATGTTTTAACATTGACAAAACATGTGTCGTCGTATGTTTAATTTAAAATTCACTACGAGTAAATTTGATTATTGTATTTTAACGTCTCGACCACGAGCATGTTATTCCCCCTCTTCCTCCTCTAGTTGCAAATAATATGCTACCTTCAGAGAACCGAAAAACAATATAAATTTTGAAGTAGTCATTGTTAGCACTAAAATTGTTTTATGATAAATACCAAACAATCTGGCTAAAGGCTTCAAAGTATTCCGGCATATTCAACCGTTTTTCTCTAAGAGTTTCTTAAATAATTGAAACGATAGACGATTTTCATCATACCCTCTTGTTCTTCGGTTTTCTATTCGCGTTTTCATTCGCATGTTTTCCCGGCTTCGTAATATAGAAATAAAACAAGAGATTGCAAAATTTTTTCGTGATCGCTGTTTCTGTAACGGGATCATAGAGGAACTCAAAGCCAGTATACCCAGTTTTTGATTCCGATCTGGGGGAAAATTTAAACGTCAGTGTACTACTTGCGGCTCAGTGACTGGCTTTCCCGAACAACCACTTAGCGGCACTGGTCCGTACGCGATAATTGTTTTAAGCAAATGGCGTAAATGTCGAATTTTGTCATTCGTCATGGTTGATGTAATGATGCAATAACGGGTACGCGTTCTAACACACCTTTTTGTGAGAGAGGATTTTGAACGACATAGAACGTATACAATGGATACATTTCCATTGAGAGCACATTGTAGGAAAAAACAGTCCTCCACCTCACAGATATGTGTAATAGTACCCTGTATACTTGTGAGAAACAGGTGTTTTGTTGTTTGTTGGCATTGTTGCTGTGTTTGGTTTACACACACACACGATAAATGATACGGTGCACGAAATATCACGTTGTTTTCTCCGATTGTAAAAATAAACACAAAAAAAAAACCGGAAATTTTTTCTTTACTGGAAACTACAAAAATTAAATAAGTTCGAGACCGGAAGAAATATTGGAAAAAGCATATGTTTCTTCATAAACAATTTCCATATCTTGTCAATGTCAAAACATCTCGTCGTACACATAGACAA
>BOPP01000032.1:2146473-2222075 GCA_017312745.1 Gryllus bimaculatus
ATTGACATTTTTTCGACCTCGTTATTATTACGGTGGCATTTATAATAACACTTCCAAACGACAAGAGTTGTTATGGTTGGTCGAGTCGTGTTTGAACGTTGTATGTTGTTTTGTTATTGTGCTTTGAAATCATTTATCCAGTTTTTTCGCTTCAATCGTTCAGTTTTTACATTTTAGCGCAAATGTTTAGACGACTCCGATGATGATTGTGTTGTTCTTCCTTTAACACGTAATATGTTATTAACCTTAATACATATTATTTTTGGCAAGATATTTCTAAAAGAAAATTAATTTATTAGTTTATCTAATATACATTTTTAACAGATTCTATAAAAAATTATAACAACCTCTACGTCAACATCTTGCTCATAGACGTAACTTCCTGGAAATTAAATAACAGATAAAAACCGAATGTCTTTGATATTAGATCAGCATGGTAATTTGAAATTAAATCTAACATTTTTAATATATACTTACTTGTAATGGTCCTTGTACAAACAGCGCCCATGTTAATCTATAAAAGAATTATGTTAAAAAAGTAAAAAGTTCAAACTTAAACTAATAATTTTTTGAAATTAAATCTAAATATTTTTTAATTATAGTACTATACTATTTTTCCTTCATATTCTGCTCTTCGTTTTCACCTTCAATTTACTCACTGTAATTCTATGAATCACTGTACATCACTGCACTGCCTGACTATTCTACACTCACTGGAGTCACTAACCTATACACGTCGACATTGTAACAAACGACTAACGATTTCAAATCAACCTATACACTGTCGACTAACCGATATTCAATGACGTCAACAATCACGTTGGTTTCAAAATTCAACCAATCGCGTTGATTTTCAGAAATCAACCAATCACGGTGTTTCAAAAATCAACCAATCAATAAACAAATTTTAATAATGTACCTAATCCGGAATACAACGCGCGTTCTCATTGGTTATAAAAAATTATATATGCGTTTAGCTGTTTGTCAAAAAAATCTCGCGAACGGGAACGGTGCGGGAACCGGGAACTGGAAACGGGAACGGGAACGGGGACGGGACGGGGACGGGACGGGGACTGGGGACGGGGACGGGGACGGCGGACGAGGAACGGGGACGGGCAGGGGACGAGGGACGGGACGGGGACAGGGACGGGGAAGGACGGGGACGGGACGGGGACCAGGGACGGCGGGGAGGACAGGGACAAGGACAGGGACAGCGACAGCGGACAGGGACAGGACAGGGACAGGGACCAGGGACAGGACATGGACAGGGACAGAGACCAGAAGACAGAGACGGGACAGGGACAGGACAGGGACAGGGACAGGGACAGAAGACAGGGACAGAGACAGGGAACCAGAGGACAGGGACAGAGACAGCAGACAGAGACAGGGACAGCAGACTGGACAAGAGACAGGACAGAGACAGGGACAGGAGACAGCCGGACAGAGACAGACCAGAGACAGGGACAGAGACAGGGACAGAGACAGAGGACAGCGGACAGAGACGGACAGAGGACAGGGACAGAGACAGACAGAAACAGGACAGAGACAGGGACAGAGACCAGGACGGACAGAGACAGACAGAGACAGGGACAGAGACAGGACAGAGAAGGACAGAGACAGGGACAGAGACAAGGGACAGAAACGGACAGCAGAGACATGGACAGAGACAGGACAGAGGACAGGGACAGAGAACAGGACAGAGACAGGACAGAGACAGGGACAGAGAACAGGGACAGAGGACAGGGACCAGAGACAGGGACAGAGACAGGGACCCAGAGACAGGACAGAGACAGGACAGAGAAGGGACAGAGGACCAGGGACAGAGAACAGGGACCCAGAGACAGGACAGAAGACAAGGGACCAGGACGGGACAGAGACAGGACAGAGACAGGGACAGAGACAGGACAAGGACAGGGACAGAGACAGGACAGAGACAGGTACAGAACAAGGACAGAGACAGGACAGAGACAGGGACAGAGACAGGACAGAGACAGGGACAGTAATAGCGGACAGAACAGGACCAGAGACAGGGACAGAGACAGGGACAGAGGGGACAGGGACAGAGACAGGGACAGAGACAGGCGACAGAGACGGGACAGAAGAGTCAGGACAGATCAGGACGAGAAAGCAGGGACAAGACAGGGACAGAGACAGGGACAGAGACAGGACAGAGACAGGGACAAGAGACAGGACAGAGACAGGGACAGGACAGGACCAGAGACAGGGACGAGCAGGGACAGAGACAGGGACAGAGGACTAGGGACAGAAGACAGGGACAGAGACAGGGACAGAGAAGGACCAAGAACAGGACAGAGACAGGGACAGAGACAGGACCAAAGAGCAGGACAGAGACAGGACAGAGACAGGACCAGAGACAGCGGACAGAGACAGACAGAGACAGGACAGAAGACAGGGACAGAGACCAGGGACCAGAGACAGGCACAGAGACAGGGACAGAACAAGGGACAGAACAGGGACAGAGACAGGGACAAGACAGGGACAGAACAGGGACAAGACGGACGGACAGGAGAGACAGGGACACGAGACGGGACAGAGACAGGGACCGAGACAGGACAGAGACAGCGGACAGAGACAGGGACAGAGGACAGGGACAGAGACCAGGGAAGAGACCAGGGACAGAGACAGGGACAGAGACAGGGACAGAGACAGGGGACAGCAGGACAGGGACAGAGACAGGGACAGAGACCAGGACAGGAGACAGGACAGAGACAGGGACAGAGACAGGGACAGAGACCAGGGACATCGAGAAGGGACACGGACAGGCACACAGGGCACAGAGGGACAGGGAGTGCTAGGGACAGAGACAGGAGAAGGCAGAACAGGGACAGGACAGGAACAGAGACAGGGACAAGAGACAGAGAGCGAACGAGACAGGGACCAGACGACAGGGACAGCAGCGGACAGGGACAAGACAGGGACAGAGACAGGGACAGAGACAGGAACAGGGACAGAGACAGAGACAGGGACAGAGACCAGGGAACACAGAGACAGAAGAAGGACCGAGGCGAGACGAGACAGGGACCAGAGACATGGACAGCAAACGGACAGAGACAGGGCGAACAGGGAGATTCATGGGAGACGGACAGAGACAGGGACAGGAGACAGGGGACAAGAAGACAGGGGACAGAGACAGGACAGAGACAGGTGACAAGACGGACAGAGACAGGGACAAGAGACGGAGAACAGAGTCAGGGACAGAGCAGGGACAGAGACAGGGACAGAGACAGGGACAGAGACAGGGACAGGAGCTAGGACAGATCAGGGACAGAGACAGGGACAGAGTCAGGGACAGAGAACAGGGACAGGAGGGGACAGGCGACAGAGACAGGACCAGAGACAGGGACAGAGAGCAGGAACAGAGAGGACAGAGACAGGACAGGGCGCAGAGACAGGGACAGAGACAGGGACAGAGACAGGGACAGAGACAGGACAGGACAGGACGAACGGAAGAGACAGGGCAGACAGGGAGAGACAGGGAACAGAGACAGGGCAGAGACAGAGAGACAGGCCGACAGAGACAGAGGACAGAAGAGACAGGGACAGAGACCAGGAAGACAGAGAACATGTCTCTGTCCCTGTCCCTGTCCCTGTCCCTGTCCCTGTCCCTTGGGTCAATTGTCGCGCGTTGGCAGAGACGGCGGACGTCTCGTAATAATGAAAGTGAATTCAATGGCATGTAACGGACGCCGACACCACGAAAAGTAGTGAATGAATAGATGCCGCATTTTTACAAGCTTACATTTTTTCTACGGGATTATCGTAGTGCTCTTGCAAATTTTGGTAAATATTAATACAACGCAAACGTAAAAAATATATGCGTGGTCATTGCCCACAATATTTAAATAATTATATGCGTCGTCATTGCCAACAATATTGTTGGCAATGACGACCCACATAATTATTTCATTGCTAATTCATTCCGTCAGAGGCCAGTAGTAGTACCTAATAGTTTGGTTCCTAATATATTCCGTCAGAGGTCTGTATTGATGCAGCAGAACTGATACCTAATAGATTCGCTAGAGGCCAGTAGCAGTGTGAATGAATAAAATCTAAAAGCAATCTATAAAATAAAATGAAAGAAAATTAAAGCAGTTTATTACAATTTCAACCAGTTACATTCAAAATAATAATCTTAAACACCGTGGTTTGTATAAAATTGATCATTTTCCTCTTTCACAAAGATCGGATATGAAGAGAACCCGGGTAACAGCGGATATTTAGCTCATTAAGTGATACGCAAGTGCCGTGTCAGTCGCACCAAATCCCCGAGTTTCACTCACCTCGACGGGGTATCTCTCTTCCTCTAGTGCCTTTGTCTTGAGGGTGTTTGGTTTTGATAGTCGATTTCCAAATTATGAAAGAGGATTATGCCGGAGTTTTGTTCCTGACTTCCACTCCGTGATAAAAGGATAAAAGGTCCTTCATCCGCTCGATTACAACCAGCGCTGAATGGTCGACCCCCCCCCTCCATCGCGCGCGGAGGGCTTTGGAGGCAAAGTATTTGGGAGATCGTTACAGCATACACATTCTTCAGTTTTTTTCTATCCTTCATAATTTGTTTAATATGGGATAACTGGAATGTGGAGTAACGAACAAAATCATACTTTTACATTTAAAAGAATGAACTGTTAGGAAATGTTTTATAAAATTCATTACCGAATCCATGGCTACTAGTGAGAATACAAAGTTATTCAACAGCTTTATAGAATGTTTCATAATTATTTATGCGTGTGTTTGCTTTATTACAGGTTATGTAACTGTTAATTTGGCAATTATATAATTTATAAAGTTTAATTAGTACTGCTAATTTCTGAAGGAACGACATTTTTACTTAAATATTTGTACTACTTCTTGTATATCCGCATAGACTTGTGAATCCGAACAGACGCCGAACACCTACATCGGTAGAAGACTGTTATAGCATTTAATAGCGCATTTTCTCGTGTCATTATCATTCGCAGAATCTTTCAGGCATATTCTTTTTACGTCTTTCCAGTTATCTACATTTATGTTAAGCCTTTCGCCTTTATTAATGTGTGTTAGCACGCCAAGCAACAATCCTTCACTTTCACTGTCGGCCATCTTGACTGACGTTACATCCTATTTCCACGGAATGCGATATTAAACTATTAATAACTTGAGAAGTATTACACGAACCGGATAAAAAACAATGCACCATGATGCATTGCATCAATATTATTAACATTTTTCATTTTACATCCCATTCTGCCAATTTTGTTGGTTGCATTCTTATTCAGGGCAGCTCTTAACTAATGATAATAAATACATTGATGTTTTCTTAAGAAACGGGACGGGTTAAGTCCACATTAATCATTTCACCAATACTAAGCCCATACGAATTAATTTCAAAATTTTGCAACCAATTCCTAACCAAAGGCAATAAGTTCACTCATACGCTACGTATATTCTACGTCTTTTCCATAGTAAAGGTGTTTGAAAAACTTTGGGTCTCGATAACATCGTTTCTCGTAATTTTGAACTGATGCTTATATGACTGTTTCTTACATTGTGCCAATGTAATTTATTTATAGAATTAAATACTGTTATATTCATTTTTCTCCTGTGATTTCGTAGATCGTCATCCTTATCATATGTTTTTCATAAATATACCAGCCAATCGCCGGAAGTTCTTTAAGGCACATAGCACATGTAGTATATTGTAAAATATACCATGATTTTCAAACATTATCATAATATTAGTAAATTATTATTATTATTATTATTATTATTATTATTATTATAAAATATAGTATAAAAGTGTGTAATATACACATCAATGACTAGCAATGTTTGAGTACATTTTTCTTGCCTTCATTTGATAGTGTGAGGGTGACATGTACACTCAATTTGACTAAAGTAAAGGTATTTCAGATTGAGATTGAGAATAATGCATAGCAGTAGAAAAGCATCTTAAAGCAGTATATTAGTACATTATTTTATAATTCTTATTTTGCCCAATGAAAGACCTATTGTTAATTCTACATTATCAGACTAAACGATCTAAGTATGAACAATAGAGAAGTTTTTTGTTTTTTCCCAAAGTGTTGAATGTTTCAACGCCAATGGAGAGCTATTATTAGAATCACGTGCCTTGTCTCTGCGTGTTTGTTGCGTCAAGAAATGGTACAGCTGCTGATCAATATTGTGTTGATTGACACTTCTTATTTTACCGAATAATTTTATTTTAGCACTTATGACGCTTAGCGTCATCCCTGTTTCCAATATTGTCAGTAACATTTCTCTTGTTTTTAATGTCAAAAAAGTGTCCTAAAATAACGGAATAAAACTATATTGGAATAAAATCAAATAATCGTATTCATATAATTTAAAATAATGATTTAAAGAAATAACTAAGGTATGCTCAACAAAATTCTCTTCATTTCAGGGAATACTCCATAGAAATGTATATAATCGATAATCCAAAACATAAAGGCAGAAAGCCAAAAATTGTGAAGGTGAAGGAATGCAATTTTTACATCACGAAAATAAACATTAAGCTTATAACAAGAAATTTTGAAATCGCAGACAGTGCGATTTTATTAATACAGGACCGGAGAGTGTTGCTTAAAAGCCATATTAGCACGAGCCCCCTCGGCGGGCCGAGTGGGAGGTGGCGTGCGATGTCATTGGCGGCGAGCGCCGGCGCTGTGAGTCGAGGGCGCCCGCGGCGACAGCGCAGCGCCGCACGCGCTCCCGCGTAATCGGAACTGCTAAGCAGATTGCGGCTGCGAATCTCCACCTCGCATTAAACGAGAGATAATGCAGCTACCTGGCGCGTTCGTCCTCTCCCTCCATCCCCCCACCCCCCTCTCACTCTCTCTCTCTCCCCCACGCCTCCCGCAAGCAGCTCAATGGAAACGTCACTTCTCGTTTATAACGCACTTCGTTTCGAAAAAGCAGAGCTGCAAATCCGATTTGGGAGATGTGAGATTATCTAGTGCACTCGTTTGTTCGTCGAATATTTATAAACCTCTTTATTTGGGTTACCGTGTAAAGTAATAGTTTGCGGATGGTGTCCAATAAAGATAGAATCTGGTTCGCTCGATAAATGTTAATAATGGGGGCCCATATTAGGTTAATGCATTTGCGTTTAATGCCCGGCAGAGGCCAGGTGAATCGATCGGAGTGGTGGAAGGAGAAAGAGGTGGGGGAGGGGCGCAGAGGAGATCGCGGTGTGGATGGAACACGGACAAGGTTGGCGTGGCAGGAAAGAAACGTAAGATGGAAGAGAAGGATGAAGTAAGATCTACAAAAGGTGGAACAATTGCTTCTGAAGCAAATACTTTAAAGCACGTTAAAAAAATCGCAAATTTTTCTTTCGCGAAATTGAAAAAGAAATAAAGCAGATGCGAATTACTGACCATCACTGAAATTTGTTCAATACTTACGCTTGAAAAATGATTTTGAAAATAACTTTGTAAATTTTACTAGAACATTTATTTTAAAGTATCATATTGGCTAGATAATTACATAATTATGATCCCTGGACCACTGAGTCTGAATTTTGTGTTTAAACTTCTCCAGCGCTCTTAAATTTGTCAAAATGTCCAAATTTTAATTATTAACTGCCCATTTTAAAAGCAATTTCGTGATCAATGTTTCTCGGCACACTCATTTTAAATTAGATATCCAAATTATCACAACACTCTCTAAATTTTTACCAGAAAAAACTTACTATACTTATGTAATTGAGAGATTAATCTTATCTCGAGTTATAAAATATTTCGAAAGCATAGAAATCCAATGTTTGTGTATTATCTAAGTTTGAAATCTAAAAGGAGGAACTAGTGAGCATCAGTAAGGAGGAATGAAAACACTGGAAACAGATAAGAAAAAGAACGAAGATACGATAATTTATATCCTTGAAGATGTAGCCATATAGAACAAGCTTGTCCAAATGGAGGCCCGCAGTGCATTTTTTTGTGGCCCGTGAAAGGTTATTAGTCGAAAGTCTAGTTCAATCATGTTGAACGAAAACATGCACCTAGCGAACGCGCCCTGCTCATTTCAACACTCACTCACTTAAATTTAGATTTAAGGATTTTTTCTAGTAAAGTCTTAAACTCAAAATCATCCCAATGTGTTTCACTGCGTCTGGCCTGATATCACGAATGGTTCCACGCACATTTCAGAGCAGTCGGGAAAAGTTCCGGGATCGACATTAGGGAGAAGTCAGGCGAGGACCGCCCGAGTAATGATAATATGGCCCACAAACATATTAAAGGTTTTAGTTGTGGCTCTTGAGGCCTTGCAAGTTGGACACCCCTGATATAGAAGAAAGAAGAAGGTATCAAAAATCTAGAATGAACGAAAGGTAGAGATAAAGAAAGGACACGAAAATATACATAAGTTATTTTATGGGAGCTTCATCAGAGGAAATCAGTTAAGCAGAACTCGTATAGCTCGTAGTTATATAACAAACTAATCTCGTAGATAACCACTATTGTAAGTGTAGACACAGCGGGAAGAATCTTGGACAGTGCAAGGGCCAGAATGACCGGAGCAGGCGTTTTGAGTCGCACGGTTCCGCCGTCCCCGGGAGCTTTTCCCCCACGCGCCGCGACAGGCAGATGTTGGCGACGGGCAGGGACTGCCCCCCCCCCCAGCCACTCCCCTCACCTGTGCGCCTGTCGCACTCACTTGTTTGCCGGGGGCGGCAGAAAAGCGGAGGGAATGGCGGCGACTTTTCCAACCTTTCTATGGACAAGAGGAGCAGATGTAGAATGCGCAAACTTAATGAACTAGAAATAGTTAAGTGGTTGTTACGCAAGTTAAATCAATCTGTAGTTGTAGTTCGGTGTAAATCCATTGGAAATGTTTATTGACTCAATGATGATGGATGTGGTATTAATCGTGAGCGCTGAAATCCCATGTCTTGCCGTTGCCATTGAAAGTGAAGTGAGGCAAAATGGCCCCATGAAATTCGCGATAGGTTTGCTAAGATAGTGCTTGTTAGAGACTTCCGCAGAGTAGTCTGTCAAACCAATCCGTAGATGTATTTCGGTATAAAATTCGATGAAAAAGTTTGATGGATGTGGTATTAATTGTGAACGCTGAAAACCGATGTCTTGACCATGTGAAATTCGTGATAGTTTTTCTAACCTTCCAACTATTTTATGAAGTACAACTTTTTTAATCACTACCCGTTGTATAGCGCATTCCACCCGTTTTCCATTTGTCCACATTCTTCAGCCGATCACCCGCAGGCTCGCCGACCGGCCGGGCTGATAAAGGGCCGCTGATTACATCCCGGAGAGCACGCACAATTACAGTGACATTCGCGATTAAACATTTCGCTGGAAAATCATGTTTTCGAGCACGATTGGTCGCCCGTCATTGTGACTTTAATGAAGGCGTTAAATGAGGTTCGCTCTTCTGCAGAGGGAGCAGTTTGGGAATCTGTTGCTGAGGGCGCCGCCACGCGGAGGGACAAAGGTCTCGCCCTAAGAAGATTAAAGTCTAAAGGGAACGTTCTTCATTTTATTAATACTTCATTGTTACGTTATTTTATACTTATTGTTTCAAGGATTAGGATTTTCATACGTTACCGGCTAGTTAGACCAACTACTGAGTTGCGAGGTCTTTCCACATTTTTCTCTACCTTCTTTTCTTTTCCACGGCAGCATCTGTTTACTGTCTTGTCTCTGGGTATTGTTCTCGTGTTTTCGAGCGCGATTGTCTGTTGTTGTGACTCGAATGAAGGCGGTAAATGAGGTTTGGTCGCCCGAAGAGCGAACGCCGCTGCGGCCCCCTCCACAAGGCCGTACATAAGGGATCCGCAGAGGGTGTCAAGATTCGCACTGCAGAGGAAGATTTGTGATTGTGAACCACATGAAGAGGCTTGTGCCTAAAAGGAATATTATCATGTTGTTAGTATTTTATTTAGAAGTTCTTCTCCTTTCAGAGATGATGATATACTCTTGTTCCGCCTTGAGAGATTGCTTCAACTGCTGCGGAGTATTTTAGTAGTTTCTCTGCCCTTTGTTTTGCTCTCCATTGCAGCAATTTCCTTTTTTAGATTTCTGGATGATTTTGGAGTCAATGAAGGCATCGATAATAGTACAAAAATGTTTTGGCTTATAGAACATGTCTATTGTTTACAAAGCACGTTTAAAACGGACATAAAAATACCTGAGTGATTTTTGGATTTGTCAAAAACATCTACGTTCAGATAATGAAAGTCATCCAATTGACATGAAAACTAATGTAATATTTGTACTTGGTTAATAGGACTTCTTTACTCCATAAATCAATACCTTGTTCTGTCACACGCTTTACACTCACACACTTTCACAAGGTCGACTGGGATTTTTTTCCACTCTATTGTCTCTCGCTGGCGTGAACTCGTATTCGTTATAACAAAAAATACAACGGTGCTGTTACAACCCGCTGTTAGATTTTGTTCTTGAAAATATAGGTACAAAGGTGGCCTACAACACAGATTTTGTAGTACAAAAAGTACAACGGTGACACCTTGAGGTCACTATTCTTTAGTAATTCCCCTGACCACTACTACCGAGTGAGAGGATATGGCCTCGGCGCCTATCAGCCGTTGCGTCTTCCTCCCTCCCTCTCTTCTCTCCCTCCCTCCCTCCCTCCCTCCCTGAAGCCTCACCTCCGGGGTTCACTGCGTCGAGGGAGACGCGACGCGTCCCGCCCGCCCCCGCTGTGGCGTCGCGAGTGGCTCTGGGCGCCCGCCGGGTGCTGTGTCGTCCCACCGCGGGGCCGCCGAGGGCCGCCTTGATTGGCACCCGTCCCTCCGGGCGCCTTTCGCGCATTTTGAGAGCAGCGTTGAGCTTTGAGAGACTGCCGTCAACACGGTTCGACATTTTTCACTTGTTTACTTACAGCTTCTGTGGTTCCTATAAGTGGATGAACCTGCGGTAAAAAGCGAAAGTGAATCACCGAAGCATATACAAAATTACTGTTAAGAAACAAAAGTACTAATCAGTATATTTGTGGAGTGTCTTATTGTTTTTTATGACATTTAAGGAGTGAAAATGCATTGTATAATATATTGATTAATAGTTCCTGGGCGCATCAACTGTAATGGCCATTAACTCTGTTATCGACTGCTTTTATTTCGGAAGGACCTATCTCGGCTTGCAGGGAATTCCCTCCCCTCTCGGGGCGCCTTCCCAGCCGGGACAAGATCTAAACTCTCGACTGGTTTTCCGACAAGTGTGGTACTGTAGTGCATTTAAATTGAATAAGTGAGTATGTTTAAAGGGGTGAGACAGGAACAAGAAAAAGACAGGAAATATTGCGCGCGGCCCGTTTCCAGTTGTTTAGAGCACTGCTCCGGCGTTGGTCGGGGAAACCCCGAAAAACTACCGTTCAGAGCACAATATCCTGCAGACAACGTGTGAATTTGATCTAGATAAATACTGTCTAAAAATCCGCCATCGTTGAGACTCGAAGCCTAGGATTTCCCGATCAGAGCAACTGTAATAGGCTACCAGGGCTAGAAGGTCTCGTCCTCGTGTCATCAATTCATCGTGCCTTTAAGCCCAAAGGTAATGCATTTCAAGCGAAAAGAAGCAAAAATTATATTTAGTTTTTATTGGACTACTCTCTCTTCGTTTCTGGCTTGTTCGTAACCAAAATGGTTGCACCTGAATGTGCTACCGTTTGAACGTCTTTTGAAAGGGAATGTTATGGGCATGCCTCATCAGATTTATTCAAAAAAGATGATATCGCGATTTCATGAAAATATGTTCTCTCCTGAATGGGAGTTACTTATTGCAATCTCTATTCACTCTTTTATGATTTTGTTTCTCATTAATGGCAAACTCTTTCATGAAACGGATGTTGCCTGAAAAAGATTGAAACAGAGCAATATCCGGTGATACATCAAAGCACGGATTTTACTTATTTAATATAGAGTGTAATGTGCTACATTAGACAACATCTTTGCTGAATGTTTCCATAACGACGTATCTCACAGCACAACCTCTAGGCTAGACCCTTAATTATAATGGACAGCTTCTATACTACAGACAGAAATCAAATATTTGATCTTTGAGGTTGAGGTGTGATATCAGTTGTACCTTTGTCAGTAAATTTAAGGCAAGTTCGTCAATCTGAGCCATTTTAAGGCAATAGTAGAGAGATAAAATCTAAATGAAAATAGATAATAGTTTTGAAATTGAAATAAAGCAAAGACCGTTTGTATCTAATTCTTTTATTTGGGTACAAAATTCTACTATACTAATTATTCAACCTAATCATAAACAGGATAATTTTTATATAATTGTAATTCTTTACACGGTCTTAGTACTTTTACTGGCACGTAACTCGAAGTGCAAGTGCGGAAACTTAATATTTCCACTGATAGGTATGTTTCATTTCAGATAATTATTACATGATCTAATTTCGTAGTATCTATTATCACTAAATGCTATTTGGACGAAATAAAACTGTCCAATCATGGCGCAAAAACAGAAGGAACAGTTATTAACTTATCATTTATTTAATATCAAAGAGTGCAAAATTCTGTATGTGATATTTAAGATGGTGAGAAAAGTGTCATCTCACATCCAAGTTACCCCAATGAAGCTAGAGAAAATGAATGAAGAAATCTGGTGGAGATGGGAGACAAATTTCTGAAGAAACATTTCGATAGTTATTTAGGGATACTGTTTTTGAATTCAACAATGAACTCCAAGTGATCAGTACAGGATGGGTGAAATGCACATTATTGCACATTAGTCCTAATGTAAATTTATATAAGATTTCTATCAAACTCATCAGATATACTCGCAGAACCCAACTGATGGCAGCGTTTGGCTACCTTGCTGTAACGCGCTATGCAAATGGTTCTGGTGTAAAGCCTTTCGGAAACCATCCACTCATCTCTTGACTCCATCGCCAATCTCCATTAATTGTGTGCTGCGACTCTATAAAACAAGCGTCATTTTACCAAGTAGTTTTGAGGCACTGGAGGGGAACATTGTAACACTGTTGCTCTCTACCGCCGCCGCCGCCGCCACCACCATCACCACCACCACCACCACCACCACCACCACCACCGGGGGGAAGAACACCGCCACTTTCCAGGATACAGCATACACTACATTTACAGGAATAATGAACTCGCTGGTTGTCGTGCCTAAACCTTCGCACTTATTCACTCCCAGATTTTGTTTAATCGTATGCATTAATCCTTCCGGAGTTTGTAACCAATTCTTTCTCAATTCCCCCTGAAAGACGAGTTACTGCCACAGGGAGACCAGCTCCAGCTCGGGGTGAGTCCGTCAAATCCGAGGGCCCGAGGTGCGTTTTGCGCTGCACCTCATGTCAACCCGTGCTCAAGGCTCCTACGAAAGTTGGCGTTTTACAGTTGAGAAGCTCAGGAAGCACGTTGGACATTTCCAATCATGAGAAGAATGATGTCCTAGTAAGTGTTGTTACCGCTTAGACCCCCATTGCATACACTTTAACATGAACGACTAACGACTGCGTATACGCTAGAAACCTCAGGACACCGGGTGTACATTTCGTATCCTCTGCAAGAGGTTTAACCACGACCCTGCGCCCCCAACCGAGGCGCCGCCCTCTAGCCGGTGACTCGCTTCCTATTACGAAAACCTGCGAGACCTCAATCCATCAGCGCCCCGCCCTCGTATCCCGTTTCGTCCACTCGGCACGCCCGCCCTCCTCATCACGCCGCCCTCCGCCCTCTACTCGCCCTCGAGCATGCATCTTCCCTTGGCCGACGCTCGTCTCGGCGTCACGAGGAATCGGAAGATCAATCTTCCCGGCGTGCACGGTGTCAGGTGAGTAAGTGATGCGGGCGAGCATCGCTGGGCTTCCGCTTGGAACGATTACTCGCCCGCCTTTGCTGCAGGTTGCTTTCTCTTTGAACCTCACGACGCCATTGTCTGGTAGTTGATCCATCTCTTCCTTTCAAGTTCTTTATAATATTCACGTTCTGCCACTCTGTTTTATCTTTCGTCGTGAGCTTGTGTGTGTGCGCGAGTGTGCGTGTATCATGCGTCCCTTTCATTTTTACTACCTACATGTACGACATACCTCAAACATATAGTTAGCCAAATAAGTAGAGCCTTTTCTGAGGAATTTGATGTTACTGCTTTTAGCTTTCAGAAAAGAATTCGTGACTTTGTTGAATCTCTTATTGCATGCATCTCGTTCTATAGTTGTCCAGAGAAAGTGATTATAAACAAAATGCAGGGACGTGAAACCTCCTCGAGGATTTCGTGCTTGCGTTACAATTACATAAATATGGAGTTACAAGCAACCACCCAGATCAAGGGATCCGCTTATGTTGCTTCTCTTACTTTCAAATGTTGTCAATGTAAAAAATGAACCTAAAAGAAACAATCACAAAATACAAAAGACAAGCGGTTGATTACTTTCAAACAGAAGGAAATATTTTTTAATAACACTTTACTCTTCAAAGAAGATACGAATGCTTTGAAAATTATCTTGGGTTGGTAAATACGGATTCATTTTGGTTTCTTAGAAGTTCTTAATAACTTGTTTGTATTTATTGCTTCCATGTTGTATAATATTTCTATCTATATGACGTTAGACAAGAATAAATTCAAATAAAAACTCCCAGTAAGAAAGTTCGCGCGCGGTCCGAGGCCAATTATAAGGAAGCTGCTTGGACGGTTGCCTGGACTCGATCAAACAAACCGGAAAAGTTTCTTTCAGCGATCTCATCCACTAAATTTTATTTCAAACTAGGGGTTAAATTCGACTTACTCTGAAGCTTACGTCGAAAATACGGCAGCGTCTGAATTCGAACTGCAGGACATTCCGGGAAACGATGCCTCAGAGTGAGTTACCTCTGGGCATTCGCACGCCCACATAGCTCCATGCAGGAGCCACATACTCCTTGACTTTAGGTGTGCGCAGCGTCAAACGAGGGGTGCGGGAGGACAAGTACATTTCTAGACTCATCATTGTTCTTACAACATTTCATTTACTTATGGTATATTTTACAAGAGAGAAAATCATAACCCAAGGATAATGTAATTATATCTTTGGCACTATTGATAAATCGTATTGATTTAACACTGAACGATTTACAGGACTGCCAGATGGTTTCGAGAGCCTCTTCCACAAACGTCTTCTATCAATTAACCTAATTATTTGCTTAAATTTGATAAAATTTACTAAATTACAATGTTTTATTACGTAGGGCGATGGAGTCCCTTTCGAATTTCTCATGGGGTCTCAACCCCTAGCCTCGCTTGTGCCTTTGGCACATATTTATCCATACCATACGCCGATTGTGTTGAACTCCGCTTCATAATAAGAGAGAAACCGTAAGAGTTGTTCGCCTGAAAGCTGTAGCGTACGTCGGTGTGGTGGAATTGGAGTCCTCTTCAGCGAAGGGAGCAGAATCGGAGCCGCAGCCCTTGTTTCCCGGAAAAGCACCTGCATCACATTTTCATGGAACGACCTGAGCGCCGTCGGAGGAAAAGGACGGGGCGGGGAGGCGACGGGGGGCCGCGGGGTGGGGCAGGTGGAGTGGCGGATGGAGTGGCGTGAGGCGGAGCGAGCGAGGCGGAGTGGGTTGGCGCATGGGTAGAGAGGGTCGAGGTGGTAGATGGGCGGGGTGTGGACGTTGAGTGGCCCCCACGGAGGCAGGGGCGCACCAGGGCAGCGAGTCTGGCCCGGGTCGGTATCGGTGGTGCAGAGGGTGGACGGCAGGGCCGGGGCCGAGCCGGTGCGTGGTGGGTGGGTGCGCACGGCGTTTGTGCTCAGAGGACACAAGCAGGAACGTGGTGCATGCAGGCGGCGGGGGGCAGAGGCTGAAGCTTGGTGAGGGCGTAGGAACCGGAAGCGGATTGAAGCTGAAGGCCGAGGAGGTCTGGCGGCTGCAGGGGCCACGGAATAGAAGGGAGGCGAGCGACATTTGCATGTAGCCAGAAAACAGAATTGAAACAGCAAAATATAAATTGGCTCTAGAATTCAATCGCCAATCCGATTTGACTTCTTTGGATCAGTTTCAAACTAGTGATGCTACAGAAACATCTGCTGTATCGTATTATTTGTAACGGTTACGTAATGTGCATTTACTAAATTTGTTGCGCGCGAAAACTGAAAGAACGCTTTGCAGCCTCCGTCCATGTGATAGATATTTCGGTTTCTTTGGATACCCTGAAAGTCGAGTATCTACAAAACTAATTAATAGTACATTTATATTACTAATTTCCAGTGCACGGAGAAATTGAGAGAAAAATATTCAGTCTCCGGCCATGTAAAAGTTATCTGCGGTTTATCATTAGATACGCAGGAACTAAGAAAAATCCATAAGCAATGAATTATTTTCCAATTTGTCAGCAAAACACACATTGTGTAGTTTGAAGTAGAAGTAGCAGAAGTTGTATTATTCTGCATAATCTTGTAAAGCTCGTACTGACTGAATTCTCACCCTCAGTGCGTCAGTGCTTATTAGATAGCTCTCGACGTACTTCAGCAAGGCTTTAAGGGAGAGGCCGTGTACTTTAAATACTTGCTAATCACGTATTGCGTTATTAAAAAGCAACCATTTTTATATTCTTGATGTGTAAAGTGCTGTTGCATCGTTTGTATATTACTACATAGCGTAATTGCAGTATTAACAATGAAATTGCAGTGAAAACCGTTTTTGTTAAAGTATTTTATATACTATTGTGTTACAAAGGTATATTTTATTTGTTCTTGATCAGTAAACATGTTACTTTTGAGAAAACCATTTTGTGTGACATTTTTGAGCATTTTTACTACAGCAAGTCACTATTTTGGAACCTAAGGACTTCACGTTGAGGAGTTGTCGAACAACGCCGTCTCATGATCATTCACTATATAATTTTAATTTTAAAGAAAATTTTAAATGTCAGATATTCTACGTCTGCATGTTGCTTACTATTACTATCATTATTTATTTACAGTCTACCTATCATTATTTTACAATTATTATCACCATATTTCTTAATTGTTTAGAAAATATCATACTAAATATGTGTTGCACATTTATTTTTTAAAGAATAGGCCTGTGAAGAGAGTGACTACCAAGAGATGATGAATACATGGAATGCTGAAGGAAAATAATTTACCGTGTTATCGAAATGCCGAATGCAAAGGACGATTTGAGTGACAGGGAGAGGGAAACCTACAGGCGACTCAATGTGGCCGCGAGGGCGAGTTAGAGGTGAGGAGGGCCGGCGGAGTCACTGATGGCGGACGCAGCAGCTCATAGGGAAAACGAGGCCGAACATCCGAGGGCGCAAGAGGGCAGCGTGGCGATGGACAGCCTGGAGACAGCGGAAGGGGCTGGCAGTACGGCAGGAACGGAATGAGTGGAGAGTGGACAGGATCTAAAAATGACTGAAGCGGATAAGCGTGTAGAAGAAAGAAAAGAAGAAATGGGTGAAGAGTTTTGATTTAAAACGCAAAACGACGAGAAGCGATGGAATCTAGGTTAAGGGAAACAAGGATCCAAAGATCAAAATAGTTTCGTTAGAAGCCAAAAGGTGAATTAGAAAAAATCAAGGGTTGGACAACAGAGCAGCCGAGCTTGAGAGCGCAAAACGGACGGTTGGGGACAGGAGGCAAGCCAAGCCGTGTTGTAGGGAGCTGCTGAGCGGGCAGCGTTCCAGGGAAAGCATTCGAGAAGGGCTGGAGAGGGAAGTGCGACTAGGAGGCGGAGCGAGGAGGTTGTGTGGGCGGAATGTGGAGGGGTGGTGAGGCCAGGGGCGAGAAGACCTCGCCTTTCGATGTGTGAGAGGAGAAAGCGGAGTTCTAGAAAGGAGGCGAAGCGGCGTCAGGTGAAAAGAAACGAGACCTGCCACTAGGCCCTCTGGCGATCGCGCCCCTCCACCTCCCCTCCTCGCTTGTTCCTCACACGGACCCTGAGCAGGCTTAGGTGACTCAGGGAAGGATTTTCGACACTAACTAATTAGGTAGACCGAATTCAGCCGCTGTCTGGAGGAGAATTCCATCGCTCCTCTTCTCTGATCGGTAGTTCTCCGTGCTTTCTCCAATCAACATCAGACGAATGCCGGAGCAGTACTCTAACCAAGAAGTCACGGACGATCTTTCCTTCCTCTTCCTTGACTTAATCTCATCCCTTACTTTTACACATGAACACTTACACATATTGTAATGCCACACATGTCAGGTACCGCTCGGGAACTTGGAGCTTGTCCCGGCTGGGATGTGCCCATATGCTGGGAAATACTTGGCTGTGGAAAACAGAAGGCCGACGAATGGATCGGCGCCGTATCTCATCATCTAGCTGATAAGAACACTTCCAATGATAAAAACACGCACTACACTTGCGGGTCTAATAACTTAGGCTGTGGACGCGCCCAGAATCCCTTATCAATGAATCACGTGACCCTTTCAGATTCTCGTATGGTGTAATACGCCTACTGCTTATCTTCCACAGAACGTTCTCTAAAGAGTTCCTCATATACCTAGGCTATATGAATATTATGAAAACTAGAATGAATATAATGAAATCCAACAAGAAGCGAAAACTGATATCGTCATAAACTTCTCGAAAATCCCCTCAACATCTTCCCTCTTCCTTTTATGGTACACAAAGACCACTTTCCACAGCCTCAGCCATATTTAGCAATTTAAATTATATAATTTTAATTCTAAATCTCATTCTAAATTATAAAAATACAATGATTTTAATGAATAGTTTGGGAAATATTTTAGCACTATTCATAGAAATACAGTGTTCCATCACATCCAAATCCTATTTGAGCAGAAAATATTAGAATGATTTTAATACAGCGCTACAAAGTATAGTAATCCCTTACAACAAAGAATACAGAGTATGCAGAAGAAATATAACCTGTTATTATTTTATTCCATCCAGGGAATTTTCATATAGCCCAAAGGATGACATACATTGAACACAAACTCTCGTCACTTTTCCATTAATGGAGACTGAAATTTTGGTCTATGATGTGAAGTTAATCCATTTTATTCGTCAAACTCGCCAATCTTAACTAAAATATTCACGAAATGTAATTTCTATCGTTCAGCGTGATCTGAACGAACAAACACGTTCTAAGTTTGTATGAAATGTGAGTGTACAGCACAAGGGGATGCTGTTAATAGAATTAATTATTTCGCGAACTCAGAGACGCTCTCTGTCCTCATTATTTCGACGAAGTTACGCAAACTTCATATGGATGTTCTCATTATCCAGCGCACGGTGCTGTCTATCAGAGTAGACGCACCCGAGCCTCACTTTATTCGACTCTCTTTCAACACGGATATAATTGTACAGTTTTCTAAAATACCTAAATAATCGCTGAATTTGTTTCGTTTGGGAATATTTTATAATTCATTTCAGTCTCAAAGACAGCGGCTAGCACCGAATTTACGGTGACTTTCAAACGGTTACACTTGTGTTCGTTTATCTTTATTTTCAATAAACTAGTTCCTAAAGCATTGTGTAGAATCAGCGACAATATTCCCTGATTTGAGTGCCCTCCTGGACTGTCGACAGTACACGGTGCTAAAATGTTAATTAACGCCCGCGCGAGCAAAACTTGTTGCAAACGATCGGCTACTCGTCACTGACTGCATGAAATATTTACTTGAACAAGGTTTTCGCGTTAAGCATTATTTTGCTATTCGTTTGCCTAAAACAATATTCTCCTGAATCACAGTCACTGTGACTCAGTAGCAGACACTTCATCAGAAGGCTTGACATTCGAAACGAATTGTACGATCTTAAGTTCACAGGAGCGCACTAACAGATTAATGCAAGCTTAACAAGGTCGCGGGCAACAAACTTGCGTACTAGAGTTTAAGGGTCTTTGCGTTCAGAGCAACCGCCGCTAGATATAAAAGTAAGGGTTATACAAATCATTCCGGGATGGCAGTACATCACTGAACACCGGGGTCCTTACAGTCTTTTGGAGAAGTGAGTTGACAACTGTTACCGCAAATAAAGCTATAATAATTTCCATTTTCTCTACTGAAGCAAAGAAAGACCAATTAAAATGTAATATATATATATATATATATATATATATATATATATATATATATAAATTAAGGTGATATCAGATTTTAAATTATCAATTAAGGTGAGACGGTAAGCCCTGTCCCATCAACGTTAAAACAAGCGACTTTGTGGCCCATTTTGTCAGGAACTACTGAATAAATGTTAATGAATTTTGAACGGTTCAATGGTTACACGACAGTAACATCCCTGTAATGGACTAGCCTGCACAGAGTCCTGATTTGAATCCTATCGACCACCTTTGGGATGTTTTGGAAGGCCGACTTCGTGCCAGGTCTCACCAACGTTCATCTCTCTTCTGTGCAGAACTCCGTGAAGAATGGGCTGCCATTCCCCAAGAAACTTTCCAGCACGTAATTGGAAGTATGCCTGCGAGAGTGGAAGCTTTCATCAAGGCTAAGGGTGGGCCAACATCCTATTGAATTCCAGCATTACCGATGGAGGGCGCCACAAACTGGTAAGTCATTTTCTGTCACGTGGATACTTTCGATCACAAAGTGTAGCTCGTGCGGGCGCCGTTTGTCATGCATGTGTAATGGTGTCGATTCGCACACGAAACGACTTTAACTAACTACGAGCGAGCTAAATGTATTCAAACTGCACCTGTTCAAATGTAACGAAAATTATTACAAGACTGTAGGCGTATATCTGTACCCTGCAGGTAAAGTACCTTATGTCATTTTAAGTAATATAGACATTTTAATGCTCGTATTTCAATTTCATTGTTCTGTTTGTGAGGTATTGTAAACCATGCTCATAAGGCATTATTAAGTAGTAGTAGGCAGTTAAACGAACATATTGCAAGATTGCGTCAGCTAGATAGAGAAGCATTTCAAAAATGTTTAGAATTTTTCACTCAGAAAACATCAGAAAATCTTAATTACATTTCGTATTGGAAGTCAACAGTCATCAGAAATCTGCCATTCGGCAATTACTTAACGCATGTGCTAACCATAGGGCTTGACCGGAGTTCGAATTACGGTTCCAGAGATTCTAACTAATGTGTTCATTTAACATCATTGAGGGTGCTAGGTTTGGTCGACATTTACCCTCGCGACCGCACACGCCAACGCTATTCACGCAGTCCCCACCCCTTAGTCTCTTTGAGTCGAACGGACCTCGAGTAGTTACCCACTCACTCAGACATACACATCCACCCTCTCACCCGACCCCCGGACTCATCCATTCACCTACCCAACCATTCCCTCATCCAAAAATGTCGCCTCCCACAAACGCATACGCCTTCCCTCCAGCTCACCCATCAACTTATTCGGCCCTCCGTCCGTCTCAACAATCGACCCCTTGCGCTCCACCTCCCACGCTCTCCTAGCAGTGCTGTCCGCCCTTCCATCCCGCCTCACACGCACATCCGTTAGCCGCTTCCCCTCACCAACCACCCTTGAGAACACCCCCACCTCCTCACTCCCACCCATCAACGCATCCCCCCTCTGGCCCAATCTCCACGTGCGACCCGTATGACCAGAACATGTGTTAAGTAACTGGTCTGGTGGTATTCTGATGACTATTTCTCCTACTGAAATAATTAAAATATTATTTGTAGATTGTTTGTGTTCAACATTGCTTCAACGTGTTTAGCTGTTACCTGTTTTGAAAACTGACCTATCTGATAAATTGACAAATTCTTTCAAACATGTTTTAAGTGAAGCTTAATTTTTAATAAACACTTCCATGAGATTTGAGAGTTTTTCTCAGAAAGTAGTACTAAATGAGACTACCTCAAAGCGTGTATTATATAACATAACCATCGAAAATATTTCATACTACTATATATATTTTAACAAAAATTCTGATTATTTATATTTTGTGTCTTTGAACTTTCGTGCATTTTTTATTCATTTACTCCATTCCATCGCTGTTTCACTACATTTCCACCCTCTTTTTATTTATTTATTTTTCATTACGTGTTCATTTAGTGCCGATCCAATCTCTCCTTTGATGGCAGCTAAGCACGGCCGGAGCCTCGTCCTCGAGCGACGTGCGCAGTCGCAACTTGAATTACCATTAACGCGCTATCTGGTTTATGAAAACAACTCGTTGCCAGGTGCCTGCTGGGTGCAGAGGAAGGGAGTTCTCTTTTTTTATCGGCCGTCGCGCCAACGTCCCGCCCTGAATGGAACCCACTCATATATTGTCACTAACACGTTGAGACAGCTTTTCGAAAATAAATTGCTCCACGCGCGACAGAGGCGTTCAATGAGGCCACGGCGCAAAAGGTCGCTAAAATCCCGAGCTTCCCAGAACGCCGAATAGAGAGCGTCGCGATCACTCTCTTTCGATTTCTCTGACGCGCAATCGCGTGTAGTGTCGATTTTTTTCTCCACAAATTCGTGCATTTTGTCGTTGATTAGGCCTTTACGATTTGTAATGGTTGTTCGAGCTTTAAACCTAGTTAGTGAATGTAGAAACGAATGTAAAAGTAAATGGAAATGTTCGAATCGCTCTATTCTTTTGTGACAGATGAAGAAAAAATAAAATATCCAGCTTGCCCTTGTCGTGTTACATAACTGCTTCTTTTATTAAGCCGAGTGAAAAGAATTTTGACAAAATGTTGCGGTTCGCAGTTGTGTCTGATGAATGCCGTGCCTCTACCTTCTCTCTTTCTTCTTTGTAACAGCTATTTGACCATTCGATTCGGAATGCTACGAGAGGAATTAAAATCAAAAACCGAAAAGTATCATTTTCCGATAACCTTTCGCTATAGGCTATTCAATTTCGCACAATAGACCCTCCTGCACCTGTGGCAGGATTAAGCTAACTGTTCCCTTCAGGGGGCGCTTAAATGTGTGTGAGTCTGTATAGTATAGGAAGTTTTTGGCTCTAAAGAGGTAGCATTGAAGGGAGCATATTGCACGAAATATCCCATATTCTGCTGCATATTCGAAATCAATAGAACTGTTGAATAACACATTGTGGTGATGTTAATTGCAGTATGTAACAATAATTTTCGAGGTATTTATTTGAGAGGTAGAATTCTGCGAACACTTGAATGACATTCTGTGTAATGCGAATGACATTTTGAGGTAATATGATTTTACATCAATCCCAGACACACCAACTTGTTTACTCTTTCAAATCAGCAGCAATATTAATTATATATTGAAATGAGTCTTAATTAAGATTGTATTCAAAATATACCAAAGAAGCTATCAATTTGCTTAAGAATGGGAATATTCGAGAACTTTGATTTATATCTTAATTACGGTCATCTAAAATTAATGTCATCTGAATTTACAGAGTTACCTAGTAAATCCAGAACCATAAGTTGTTTTGGTTGCATAGTATGTACGTCTTCCCATAGCCAACTGGTGTTGCTCATTTTTGTATTCAGAATCATTTGCAATAAATGGCTAGCTTGAAGCGGTTTTGTGGCTTACTACAGTAATACCACATGCACATTTATTATTTTAAAATAATATTATGTCATGTTATTATCGTCTCTACACATGTTATATTGATGTATTATAGAAAAATGGAATGACAACCTTCCTCGTTCACAAACATACCATTTTTCTCTGAAATGTAAAATACGCTACATATAAGCCTTAATTTATTAACAAAGGTTGTACCTGGTATTTTTTCCTCTTAGACTAATTATACTTTACAGATATGGTATATTTTGCGATCAAATAATTTCAATAATTGAAATATTATCATATGAAATTGTATTATTAGGTCAGCCATTCATACCATGTGCTCTGAATTAATAATAATCTATTTTCCAATTACGTGCAAGAGGTCAGCGGAGGGATGGAACGGATTACACGTCATGTTCCAATTCATCGACCTCAAAGGCTCTTCACTGACTGGAACTATTCGTGACAAAAGCGTGGAGAACAGTGATAAAAGTTCCCTTCCTAGTGTGTACATTTTTTCTCATATTAAATACAGACTTTTTTAAATTTCCTAATGATACTTTTTTACATTAAACATCTATATGTTCTTTACTTATTACAATGTTTACGTTCGGTAATAAATGTGTAATAAATGCGCAGCTGTGTATTAAGGAAATTAATATTTTAGTTTGTTAATTCGTATTTTAATCGTTGCAGACGATAATCGTTCTTCACTGAATTACAATCCTGTTTCTCACTCTGTTTTGCTGCTTCCTATAATGTATTCCGAACATTTCCATTTTGTTTTGGAATTGATGTCTTGAAATCAATAGAGCAGCAATCAATATAGCAGCAATATAAACAAAAAACGGAGTGCCAAACATTCCATTTCAGTCCTAAAAGCTTTCCAAAATGCCTACCAGTAGCATGCACGTGAGAAATAGAAGATGTTAACTACGTCTAACATTCCAATGTATTGCAAAAGTGACATTGTCAGTGCCCAGCAAAAGTGACACATCTGAAAAATTATCATTTTGCATGAAAATGATTTTACTCTAGGCAAATCTTTTTATTTCGCACCAAACACATTGTTTTCTTATACGGCGTGTTTGACTAAATTTTGAACAATCTTTGTGAATTATTTACTAGTATTGATATATTATTCAACCATATTTCTTCACTTAACTCAAAAATATTAGAGTAGTGCCACTTCTCTTGTGCCTTGAGAACCTGTAGCAGAGAAAGAATCCTCAGGAATGAACTGCAGGCCGTTTCCTCAATCAGGGCCACTTGCCAAAATCTCGAACGAATCTTTTATTCCAACCAAATACTTTGAAATTTTCTGTTCGTTACAAGAAGTCGGGGTCACAGACTAGGAGGAAAGGATTAACACAGAAAACTACTTATTAGTAAAATTTAAAACCCTGACTCTGCACCAATTACAATGTCCTTGCTTTCTCACAATAAAAAGAAATCCGATGCTGTTGGGTAATGTAACTTATTTGTACACTTATTCATATGTCAGTGAGTAACAGAGAGAAATAATCACATTAATTTTATAAACGTTGACTAATTTGTGCTGAGGATCAGGATCTCATTATTTTAGCCATTAAACATCTGGAGAGCGTCCTCATACAATAAATGTATTTACGTATCTCGAATAATCAAAATGCGAAAAATGTATTTATGAACTTCATTTTTAAGATATTTTCGCGCGAAATGATTTAATTAAAAATTGGTTCATTACGAGTTTAATTAATAGCGTGGTCGCTGCAATGTGTCTGAGCTAGAAGTCGTCAGGTTTCGTGTCTCGACGGTAATAGGATTTTCGACATTAGCTGGAGGGTTCGGTCGAATTCAGGCGCTGACTGGAGAAGAATTCTAGCGATCGGCAGCTCTCGACGGCATTTTTTCGTGATTTATCCTATCAGTACCAGGCGAATGCCGGAGCAGTACCCTAACAAACGGGCCGCGCGCTATTTTTTCTTCCTTTTCCTTGTCCTCTGCTCACCCACATGCCCTACACCACCACATGGTGCGAGACTAGTCGGGAGCATAGAGATTGCCCGGGCTGGTGGGAGATACCTGGTCGGGGAGCACCGCGTTTACCAACGTGTAGGTCGGTGCCGGATCTCGCCATCCGGCGGGGGAAGAACACCGCCGCCTCACGCGATAAGCATTCACTACACTTACGGAACTAATGATATTAGTATATTATTAACCAACCAATACAAGTAAAAAGAAAATGGAAAAAGCGGGCTCTTTGGATTTCTGTATTTATGATATTTTACCCCTATTTTATGACAATTCTCTCGATCTCATTCTCTCATTTGCTTGTAGATCTAATTTGTTGCAATTCCTCTTACAGTATTATTTTTAGTAATGATGTCAGCCATGCAAATCACTCGCGAAAATTTTCCATAAAAACCTGTCCCACTCTTTCGGGAGTAATGATACTGACAGTTGACACTCCCTGAAATATTATTAAATCAAAGAAAGAAAGAAAGAGAGAAGAAAATCAAGGAAGAAGGCAAGCACTCACCGTCTTGGGCGAAGAGGTGCGGTCGTCGGGCTGCGGGCTGCCTGTGCGCTGGCGCAGGCGGGCGAGCGCGCTGCGCAGGCCCTCGGTCACGCTGCGCGCGCGCCGGCGGGCGCCCCCGGGCCCCCCCCCCCGCCTCCGCCCCCCCGCCCCTCCGCCGTCCCCCGCCCCGCCCGCGCCCGCGCTCGCCGCCCCCGCCCCGCGCCATCCGCCGCCCAGGACCCCTTGCGCGTCACGCCCTGGCCGGCGGAAGCGCAGTGGCCAGGGCCGCCCGCCTCACCATTGCGCCAACCGCCCCCCCCGGCGCTTGGGCGGCGGCCGCCTGGCGCGGGTGCGGGGGTGGCCTGCATGCTGCCCGTCCCCTGGCCCCGGCCCCCGCTGCGGTCCCCGCCCCCCGCCCGCCCCCGCGCCGCCGCCGCCTCCAGGCCTCCGCCCGCCGCCGGCACGCGGGACTGCTGACGCCTCGTGGAGCGCCGTTCCTGCCGCACATGACACACACTCGCCTCAGCCACGGCCCCCCACGACACATCGCCCCTCTGCTCAGGAGGCGCTGCCTCTGCATCATACACTCGCCTCAGCCACAGCCCCCAACGACACTTTGCCTCTCTGCTCAGGGGGCTCTGCTTCTGTATGATACAACAGCCTCAGCCACGGCCCCCAACGACACATCGCCCCTCTGCTCAGGGGGCGCTGCTTCTCCTCCACACACTCGCCTCAGCCACGGCAACGCATTGCCCTTCTGCTCAGAGGCCCTGCTACTCTACCACACCCTCGCCTCAGCCACGGCCCCCTACGATACATTACTCCTCTGCTCAGGGGTCCTGCTTCTCCACATGTCACATTTGCATCTTCTGCTAAATGCCTATGGGGGTCAGAACCACGTAGCTAGGAATACAGAGAGATGGCATGACGTCAGCAACATGAATCCACCAATCCGTCATATAGCGGTACCCAAAACTCTTGTAGACGTTCTTTTGAGAATTGCGTGATTAGATTAGCAAGCTTTCGTAACAGTTCTTCGTGGTGACATGTCGTTTGAGTAGGGCGAGAATTACTTTTCGCATGTGAGTAATTACTTTAAATGGTTTGGAGAACATAGTTAAATTTGAATACCAAGGCAAAGAGAACTGTGGATTTATTGTGCAAGTGATAACTGGCAGCCTAGTCCATACAGCAAGTTATGCTCGGTTCATTTTCAAGACGATTTTAGGAGGATCATGGGAAATAACAGTGCAGTATATTATGTGCTTTTTTGATCGTGTAGTTAGTATTGTTGCCCAACGTAGAATATTGTGTCAACACTAATTCTAAGAATATTTCATATTAAGTTGTGCATCACATGCTCTTTCAGAATGTCAGCAGCGATAAGTTTTTATTTCGTTTGCATACTTTTTGTGAGAGTCAGAAAAGGCAGAAACATATTTAGTAATATAGTATTGAGTTTCAGTTTATTTTGGTGTTCATGCACAGAAAATGTGACAGGTACTGCTGACAAGACTGCTCTAAAAGTTGACTGTTTCTGTAGCGCAAGCGGTTTGCAACAAAAAGTATATCGGAAGATCCGGGGCCGTGTCCAGGCTAGCACACTCAATTCTTGGAACAGTGAAGCATAGTGTGCGATAATAATAATAATAATAATAATAATAATAATAATAATAATAATAAGTCAGGAGATTTATAACTAGTCAGGAGATTTATGGGAGGACATGCTGGGTTTTGAAAGCTCATTCTTGAAATTGTATTTGTTTTTAGGCCATCTGGAAAACTATTATCTTTATTTATGTGTTAAGGATTCCTTAATTTTTTTTGTAATTTTTAAATATGGGGGTCCTGTTACCATTGCTCTGATATTGTATCTGTGTGGTATCCACGTGAAACCGAAAACTTTGAGAATAAAACCAATATAATAATAATAATAATAATAATAATAATAATAATAATAATAATAATAATAATAATAATGAATGTTCCATTGGGGTCTGGAGTTTTTCTTAGATCTTCACCGTGGGAACTCCTCCCTGTCGTAAGATGTGGCTACATCCCTTCCACTAAAATAAATCCTCCTGCCAGTTATTCCCTCTTTTTCCCACCCCGGGGAGCCAGCAAGCGGATTAAGTACCGTAGAGGTTAGTCACCTACTACAAATGAATATATACATACTTTTCCGTCCGTCCATTGGTCTGCCCGCCAGACTCACTGCGAACGACCCTAGTCCCTAAACCATAGTCAGGCTTTTCGGAGAAAAGTATGCTTACGAAAATGGTGCTGGGCAGACTTCTGTTGAATTCATTGAATTTTCTCACATTGCAGAAGTTTACATTTTTTCGACGTATTCGTATAACCACAATATTGAAGAGAGGTTTTTCTAAATCCGAGTTGCATTGAACTCGCTGAAATTCTAAAATTCGCCAGTTACACAATTGCGAGAAAGTATGTGCTGTTATAGTGTCAGTACATTTGCTGTATTACATATCTTTCTCATATTACTTATGCAGAATGCAAGAAGGTAATAAAACAATCTTTTCAACATTAACAAGTGAAAATGTACTTCACAACGACGTCAGACACAATACGACATATGACGAACTTGATTGATCATGTACTGCACTGTACCGTACTGTACTGAACTGTCAATCGTCAAATTATGTGGTGGGAAAATCCTGTTTTTACCCCATTGCGCGGTGCAAAAATATTGGTATTTTTTTCATGATGGTTTATTTTTTCGAACTCATGGTTTTAATAGAATGAAATTATCCGAGTGTTTATTTTTTAAGGTTTTGTCAAAATATTGACACAAACTAATTAAACAAACTCGTTAGTATTCATTTCTTTGAACCTTCGTTGCTGCATATTAATCATAAGGGTTAGAAAATCATTTCTTAATTGAATGTAGTTCGTTTTAAAAATTGAGAATGTACAAATGGCTTTTTACTTTGTATTATAAATTAATAAACTGCTTTGCGGTAAGGTTATATTCCTGGCAATTTAATGGGAGGTTTCGGGTCAAGCTTTTGAATATTCTCCATTAAAACAAATTTCACAGAGAGAGAGAGAGAGAGAGAGAGAGGCGTATTAGAAATTGTATTATCAGTGTATAGATTTTGTATCGCAATTGCTGAAAACCTAATGAATTTGTTTGTGTGAGAAGTGTTATTAGTTATGCATTTTTACTTCCGTTTGCTTGTTCTGTAATAGACTCTTGTTTTGAAAAGGACAATGCTACTGTCATGAATAGAAATTTTAATTCCATGTTGGTAGTGAAATTCACAACACTTAATTCCCTATAATCCCTAGATCGTCAAAATCACCGACGTTTTAGTAAAACGTCAGAGTCAGGGAAGATTGTTAACGTTTTCGTACGGTGAATCCTCTCTGAGCAAAGTTTTAATAAAATCTGTCCATTAGCAAATTGAAAACGGAGAAAATGTATTGTCACGAGTGCGTTCGCATTTCTGAAGTGCAAGATGAAGAAAGACGTCGCTATTTTATTAATGATTTTTCCCTGAATTTTGCTCCCAGTTGACACATCTTCATTCTTATAATGTTATAGAATTTAAGTTGAATTTCACAGGTAGATGTTTCGAGAACATCTGCACATCCTTTGTTTTTTTAATTCCCTACGATGAATAAACGGATCTCTTTTAAATGCAAAAATAAATTTTAAATCTACAAATAAATTTAAATCTGCAAATGAATTTACTAACATGTGTTCTTTAATTAATTAATGAAAATATTGCTACTAATGTACTTTTTCCTAGTGTTTCGTAATTTCAATATACCATACAAAACATTCTAAGGGGGCCATGATTGAGTTTTTGGTAAAAATTGAAGAAAATGTTGATTTTTGGATTTTGTCTTTAAAAATCTACACTCCACTTTACATTTTATTTGGCATATTTAAAGCCTTGTCACAGATACCATTTTCAAATGGCCCTCCGTTTAGAAATTCGACCCCTCTAGCCTATTACTCACTACACATGGGATGCATCTCACAATTCATATTTTATTACGCCTATTTTGTTATAATATTAAAACTACCGCCTTGTTTGAAGCACTAAAAGCTTTGTACGTTTGTCAGCAGTTACTCTTGAAAGTCAAAACATTACTAAACTCTGCTCATTATTAAGGTATGATTGTAGCCAATCGTTCTGAAAAATCTTCTCTTGAATATAGCAATACGTCTTTTTATAACATACAATTACAAGCTTATGTTATTTGTTGTAAGTAAATGCTGTATTGAATCGAGCAGTCCCTGAGTGAACCATGTCTGTTTATTTGTGTGTTCCATGAGGGTTCTCGGTACTGTGAAAGAGTGAAGTTTTCTAATCTGAGACAATGTTTTCTTGATTAGAAGTTTCTTTTATCAATTACACCTTACAAATTACATCTTAACATCACATTACTTACAAATTAGTGAATTGTGTTAATGGAGAGAAAAACATTCCAGGAAGTTCAAGAATTACGAAGAAACTAAAAATTAAAGCTTCAATTGCTAGAAATGTGACTCGAAAACTAAGAAACGGCAATGTACAACTACACAGTGAAGAATATAGTGTGCTTGGAAGCCAAGCAGCATCTACTCAAATACCAACGAGTGAAAGAAAAATTGAATAATTTCAATAAACCGTGATTCATTCAACTAACATTCTCAGTGACAGTTAATATTTCTTACTTCATAATAATGTGTGGAAGGAAATAATGAAGTATGCATTGTGTATCAAGTGCGAACTAAATTCCTTGCAAATTTATATTGAAGAAAAGTTAGGATTCTCTTCCAAGCTAGTGGTAAGATGAATGTTCGGATGAATCTTTGAATGGGTGTAGTTCCCCAAGAGTTGAAGAGAAATCATCTCAAAGACCACTCTTCGATGTGAATAGAATGGTAATAAACTCATTATTGCAACATGTTAATAAATTGGTTGAAGAGGAGAAAATACTGAAGGCCAAAGTTCTTCAATTAACAAAAGTATGGGTATGTGCTGATGTGAGGAAAGTATATCTCACTTTAGAAGAAAATGATAAGTATCATATGAAGGGACATAGGAGAGGCCATTCCATGTTTCATTATGGAATTGGTATTGTAATTAATGTTTTGTCTGGCATTGTGCTAGATTTCCAAGATATGTCAACATAGTGACCTGTTTGAGTAAATGTAAAGGCACTAATAGTGTTGAATTTGGCACATGGTATGCAGACCATAATAAATAAGGTGAGTGCCAACAAAATTATTTACAATACAATTTTCATCCTATTGCATTGAAATTTGCTGTATAAATGTAAAAATATGTAACAAGCTAAAAAATGCTGGATTTTGATACAACAACATTTTTGGTTTTAAAGAAGCCCATAAATTTAATTTAAAAAATTAAAATAGTTTTCTGCGTAGAATTTTTAATTTGATCAATTTTTAAAAAAATGTAGCTACATAACCACATGCATGCCATTGAAAAGCATCATAACATTGATAACCCAGTGATACTCCTTTGATAACCAATAAAACTAATAATAAATAATCAACTTAAAGAAGTGAAAATTCTTCTGCAATGGACATTTTATTAGAAATGTAGTAAATACTAATAATTATTCAAATCTCAAAAACTAATTAACCAAATTTAAATTTTTTGTTTGGTATTACTTAACAATAGAACAGATGGTTATGAGTGAATTTGTAGAGTGAGAGGCGAGAATGGTCATGGCGTGAAATTTCTGAGCAACAGGATTCTTGGTTTGAGGGGAGTTTTAGTTATTTACTGAACTTCATAAAAAGTAAAGAGTGTGTATTTGTTTTTCAGATATAAGCAGATTTGGTGATACGTTGATGAATCATTGAAGATTTTCGTGTTATAAAGATGTTTTACGTAATTAGTGCAGAGACATTCCAATAATTTTCCTACCATAGTATTTTTAATACTATTAAAATTCTATAATTTCAACGAATATGTGAGTAGATTTTTTCTATTTTCTATTAAAATACTGCTATATTCAACATATGAAGTAATATTTGTTTCAAAAATAGACGGGTTTATTTTATATTATTAAAATGGGGGTTTAAGGGGCGATAGCTCCCAATAATAAAAGTTTCAGTAGAATGTGTTAGTGATATATAATTTATTTAAAAAATATATTGATTCCGTTAACATGATGAACTTTACTACACGCGACTAGTACATTTAAACAAGGATTCAGTTCATGTAGTCGATTCCCCTCCAATGAACCGAGTCAGTAAATCAAAGGAACCGCGCCGCCCTAAACCCGGGGTCAACCGAATCGTGCTGTGCGGTAGAAATTTCGTGGCAATGGAACTGCTAGTTTAAAATTTGCCAACTTCAGTCATGGGACTCCCTGAAATTACTCACGTGATTGACTACATACGATCCGATTAACGCGCTTCGTTTTGACAAACGACTCGAGGGTTTTAGCAGACGCGCGTGCGCAGTGAGGCTTCTGCGACCCCGGCAGCGAAGCGGTGCCGCGCTTTCACATGTCAACATAATGCCTGCGAAACGACACTGAACAGGCACTTGGTCTCTTTTATTTGAGGACAAAACTTATGCTGTTTTTTTTTCTCTAACTACTCCTATTGGCGTCGAACGTGGAGAAATTCTCCGTTGAGTTATGATTTGTAACATCGTTTTGTTAACGTATTATTCTTTCCAAATCAAGTTATTTTACCTCTATTACTTATCATTATTCATTACAGAATGTTATAATATTTTATTAATACCATATAAATTATTATAAAAAGGGTAATAATATTATTTTAGAATATCAATATCCATCATGTAGCAATGTGTTTTGTTTTTATAACTTTTTTCTTTTTCTATATCTATATTTAACCACGAAACTTTTCACATTTTCAATGGTAGTCTCAAAATGTGCTTCGCCTTTATACATTTGTAAGCAGTCAAATATATAATTTACAAGCAATGATTTCTATGTATATTAAGTAAATGTGGAAGAATATAAAGATCTGAGTGTTGTCATTTTGAATAGATATTCAGTACGAGAAAGCCACAAAAAGATCTCATTAAACTTCTCCCTTCTCAAAAATGTTCAGTTAAGGTGAGGTTTTGAATTGTCCGTCTCATCTAGACATTATACGCCAGTATGTTATCCGAAGAAGATCGTTACCTGGACATCGAAATGTTATTTGTAGAATGTGAAACATTTGTTAATAGTTTACTACATTCGTCTAAAAATGGTTTTCAGACCTTGCCTAGCTAACTGAGGTTCGTGCAACACTGCAATAAATTAAATATTATATCAAAAAGAGTCTTCAAAAAGTATCCAATTACAAAGTGCCGTTTATTTATACACTGTTTTACGTAACATGAATATCAAAAGATATACAGTTTGATTACGTCAATCGTGTATAGGAAGTATTTAATGTCTAGCGGTCTCCGCCTTGGAACCTTGCTGTCGCTTGTCGCCAGCTGTTTTTTACGTAGCGATTCATTGAGTATAAGAGTTCAGTCGGTTCCGACAATATTCGAATAGGCAAAATATCACAAATATTCCCTTTTTTCTTTGTTTTCACTGCTTCATTGTTTTTTTTTTGTTTTTTTCTAGTCTCTCAATGACTAATAAAACTACAAACATCTCTGACAGTGTGTGAGAGTTATCTATGGTAGGTAACACAACTTAGAACTTCCCAATAATTATCAGAAGTTACGAAATTTGGGATCGAAACTTTATGTGTATGTGTAACATGTTAAATAAACAATACCAGTTCACATGGGTGCAAACAAGCATTGTAAGTCAATATGTGCCAGATGTATGCTATTTCTGGAGATCCTGATGAGAACGTATGAAATAATTTATTTTCAAGTAGTATAAACTTTACTACTAATAAATAACTACAGGGAAAAGGAGAATAGCCAAATGATCATCGGAAAAGTATAGCTTCATAAAATGCCTGACAAATATTTTGAAATGTCTTTAAAACGCAACTTTAGGGATGAGTACACGCATAATCTTTTGTGAAATATCAGATCAAAATGTCGTATGTCCCTCTGTGAGAGAATAGAGTAAGAAAGTGTTAGCTCAACAAGTCAACCTTCACTATAGTAGGAGCTTTTTGCTTAGGTTCTCCCGCGGTACAGAATGGTCATAGAGTAGTAAATATTAACCTTTTGAATTAACATATACATGCACTAAGCCCTTATGGAGTTAATCTATAAGGGCTTAGTCCCTCTCTCCGTTTGTGTGACCCTCTGTCCGTTCTTTCGTCTTTGGTCAAAGGTGACGTCTCAACAGTTCAGACGATATTATCTGAAATAAATACTCTCCGATCAATTTAAAGGAACTCCTGGAAATTCTAAAGGAGAGCTTGCAAGATTAAAACAGATATCTACATTTTGGTGTAGTTTACATGAATCCTTAAATACGTTTTCAAAATCTTCTCGAATTTTTTGCTAAAAGTTTGTTTTTGGATAGCGCATGTCTCATTGTCGTTCAAAACTCTGATTTCTCGAAAATTGCAAAAGTTCAATTTTTTAGGAGTGTTCCTAGAACTTAATATTGAAGATTGAGTTTTTTATTTAATCATCACAATCAAGAAAAATAGTCACGTACAATTTTTCAAAATTATTAGCAGTTTTCCCGACATTGAAACTGAAATTTATGCTTTTTTTTAAAAAAATTCACGAAATCGGTTCCATTTTTTCTTTACATTTGTATCAAAAACTGGTAAAATTGAGCCTATTTTCGACAAGATTTGTGTTTTTCAAAATTCCAAAACGTTAACATTGTGCAAGTAAAATTGAAGATATATATTTTTATTAAATATATGTATTAAATTAAATCTTCTCTAACAAATTATATATTTAAAACACTTTAAGGCATGCCTCATTTTCGTTAAATTATTTGAATATTCAAAAATTGTAAACGTTAGAAATAATACGCGAACGTACATCTGTTGTAACTTCATTAGAATGTTTTATTTCGAAGTCGATGTAACATTTTAAATTGTCATTTCATTCCGTGTGCAGTATCCGTGTGTCTGGAGCGCTGGGGTTTCGCCGCACTGTGCGGCGTTTGGCTGCGGCCCAAGCGCCGTTGTGGGGGCGGGGTGAGGCAGGTCGTCGCCCCGCCTCCTACATGCGCTGGGGGCTGTTTTCGCGCCCGCGCGCGCGCGTTTTTAGGGCAGGACCTGCTAAACACCGCTCGCGACTCGGGGCCACGGACAGGATGTCGCCCCACGCACCTCTCTCTGCCTGCGAATACCCCTTGCCCCGAAAAACGGGAGCAAGCTTTAGCATGGTACTACACACTTCATATTTGCATCATTTTCCTTTTTATTCCTAAAAAGAGTACCGTCACAGACAGTTTGTTTTTTATTGATTTGTTTTTCAAAATCTTTCCATTGTCAGATTTGTTGTGTCTTTATTCACTATTCACAAAATCAAAAATAGCCGTTATTCTTAAATTATTCAAGATTATCAACTTTAATATTCAACTTATTCAAAAATAGTCTTTCATTTTGGTTTCTTGCAATGGAGTAACTTTATGGAGACTAAATAAACTGAATATATTTATAGTTTGAATAGAGTAGGTTTCTGAAAATTCTAAATTTTTTATTACAAAGCCGACACAGATCTTTTTACATTTCTCTGTTTCACTAGAATTTAAACACAATCTAATTACACTGCACAATACAAAGTAAAGTAGCTGGTCGTTGACATGGTGAATTCACGCTAACTTATTTCGAATACGATATCAGTATTTAATAAGGCATACGCAGAAATGTTCTAATTGAGCTTTATGTCAGCATTTTTTAAAGTGTGTGTGTGAATGTGTATTTATGTATTTAAGTGTTGTATTCATTAAACTAATTGTTGAAGAGTATGTATTTATACTGTATGATTTCGTTGAATGAATATTTTTCTCTGAGAAATAATTTTCATTAATCTGTTTGGAAAAAGTGGTCAACGCATAATTCATTTTTGTGTTCAATCCACACGCAATATGACTGTTAAAGCAATACCATAGAAAACGTTTTGAAGCGGTCGGTACAGGTAGAAAAGTTTTGGTAGAGGTCCTACACCATTTCTGTTTATTACCCTTTCTCTCTTTCCCTCAACCTTTTCCGTTCAGTTCTTCTCACGCGAGCTGTATAACTCAGCTGAAGAGACCCAGAGTATCTGTCCTCATCGACCTTTGGACGCCTCCGCCCAGGCACTGACCCCGATCACCGATGGATTGATAACTTTTAAAATATATCCTCTTAAGTTTTCCGTATCTGTGTATTCCTCCCGTTTCGTACCTCCAAGTATTGCTTCGTAATCCTAAACATGAAAAAAGCATGTGTTAAGCTATTAAAATGTTATTCCCAACCCAACGTCTAGCTTTAATATGTCAATCAATTCATGTGTTACTCCCCAAACTCCGGTATGTATTCCGTGACATCAGTTGTAAGAGCCTTCAGGTACCTTCCAGAATTTTGCAAAGATGTAAAAACTATATAACCTGTTGTATAGTTTATATAGTTTATAACCGACTAGCGAGCAGCCATTGGATCGCTCGTGAGTACAGAGTTCACATATATCGACCCTTGAACATATCTAGTTTAAATTAAACGTTGTAATATTTCTTGTGTGTTTCATTTGAACATGTAACTGCTTCACTTTGTGTATCGCAGCTGAGATTTGCATTCAGCCTCTTATGGCAATCAACTTCACCAGCTCGACCACGTGTTTAACTGACGGACTGTTGTGTTTTGACGTCACCTCCCTCCCCTCGAGCCCCGAGAGCGGCGGGCGCGGGGGCGGGCGCCGCCGGGGTCAATGCCTGCCGGTGCGCCGTCCTCGGCATCTCCTGTGCAGATTGGCGCGGGGCTCAGGCATGCACGCTCCACTTTGTGCTCTACTGCACTTCGTCTCCCACTTTTCACCGTTTTCTTTTCGCTGTTCTACTTTACTGCTCCATTTTTATTCCTACATTTCGTCAGCTTTTCTTTTCTTTACGTTACTGAAGGTATCTCTCTATTTTATTGGTCTTTGTCATCTGATATCCATTCCCAATTTCTATATTTTATCTCTATATTTTCGTTTCTTCTTCAATTTCTTCGGAATGATTGTTACCTTCCTCTTTCGACTTCCTGCCCCTTCTTCTTTTAATAGTCTCTCCCCTATTTTAGTATTTCTACCTTTTACTGCTTATCTCTGTAAAATCTATATTTTACCACTGTTTGTGTGTTTGTGCGTCTTCCTCTTCCAGTTTCTTATGATCATAGTAAAGCGCGAAGAATTGGTTTTGAATTAAATTGAAAAGAAGGTGAACCTTAATCCTAAGGTGCGGTATACGAATATTGAGGTCGTGCGACATTCATTTGGACAATGCCAGCAAGTAATTTTACATGAGATGCTTTCGAGCTGTGAAGGTTTCAGTCACATGTGCATTCTTCCCCATTTTGCATCTTCTTTAACAAAATTCATTCCTTTCATTTTACTTCTGATTCATTGTTTTTATTTCATTCCTGTATTTTCTTCTTAGCTAGTGGCTAATTATTGATCTGGGTGTTTAGAATACAATTTCATATCCTTTCAAGTATCCAGTAATTCCTGCATCCGCCAATCTCCCATTCCTACGTTTGCACCAGCTCTTTCCTTTTATATTCCTCATCTCGTTCTTTCGCCTTCCGTTCGCCGCCGTCGTCCGTCTGCGGACACCTTTATGGTCACCAGCCCCCGCGCCGCCCCTTTGAAAGGTCCCTCGTTGCCTTCCGAGGTTTAAAGCCACCCCCCTCCGCCTCCCACCCCCCTCGTTGCTCACTGCGCGGCGCCCATATTCCCCTCCGACGGCAAACTACGTCGACCTCATTGACATGCTCTCATCATCTCCCCATCATGTGCCTTCACTGGAGACAATGAAATCCTCGAGCAGAATTTGCAAGAATTTCATGAATATGTTGATTGATACTTATTAAATTTTGTAGGCGATTCATTCCAGTTAATTTTAATCAAATGTTTAAGTAATTTAAAACTAAGTGTCTTATAAGATATATTCTTTAACAAAACATTCTTTTAATAATATATAAAGTTAAAAAACTCTGATTATGCAATCCGCAGTTCATTTAGGCGTTGCGGGTGGCATAGCTGGGCGAGGTGAAGGGGAAGCACAAGGCGCGTAAGGGTGGCGCGGGGCAGTGTGAGGTGGGCTTGGCCAGAGAGCGTGGTGTGGCGTGACGAGGATGTAAATTAATATGCTTTCTTTTTACAAAGATTTATTCTTTTTTTACATTCATTCCTTCTTTAATTTTTATTAATTTTCCTGACTAATTTTAAGAGGTGATTGTGGTAAATTAACTACGTATAGTATTGACTAAGTCGGGTTTATTTGATCTCATACTTTATAATTTGTTATTTCTGAATGGGTGCAATTTTTTTAACTTAAAATAATTGGAATATGTCTCGTTTTCCTTTTCTATTTTCCCTTTACGTGTTTGCTGTTCATTCACGCATTGTGGTTGCAAATCTCTGGATTAGAGGTCTCCGCTTTGAAAGATTCTTCCTGTGTTTACGTAGAATCTTGTTTGGACCTTTTGTTCTTGAGGGGAATTCTCGTCCACCTCCACCTGAGGCGGCCGCCGATGGAGAGCAGCGGGGGATGGGGGGGGCAGACTGCGAGCGCTATAGGGGAGAGGCCGAAGGACGCGCAAGGAGAGGAAGAGAATTAGTTGCCGGGACGAGGACACGCAGGAGGGGGAGTAAACGTGGGGGCAAGGTGCGAGATCAGCGGCGGGTGCCGAAACAAGAGTGGGGTCGAGGGAGAACACGAGCGAAGAAAGAAGAGGGTGAGAGGTGGGGAAGAGGCCATGGGAGCAGAGAGAAAGGAAGAGATTTGGTTGAGGGAACAAGGATAGGCAGTAAAGATGGAAGCGGGGACAAGACGGAGAGCGTGGGTGAGGTCCTAGGTCGTGAAGGGGACGAGACTGAGGGTGGGAGCGAATGTGAGGGGCTGGGATGGGGTCGGCGGCGGAAGCGGGGGAGGGAGTTCGGACGCGAAAACACGGCAGCGAGAGCGGGCGGAGGGCCACAAGGTGCCGGGGGCGGTGAAGGGGGCGGGCGCGGTGGGAGGTCCGGCGCGTGACGCGCCGATAACAGCGCCGCTCACGTGACCCGCGCCAGGAGGGGGCGTGGCCGGGGTTGGAGGGAGGCGCCTCAGCGCCCGATGTGTTGTAGCCCGCGGGGAGGACGGACGACGAGAAAGAAGCGTTCAGGAACAGAAGATGAAAAAGAAAAGGAAGAAGGACGTAATAAATCATTAGGACAAATTAAATTATAATAAATTCATTCGTTAATATGAAGATGAAAAATCCATAAATAAAAGAGGCAAGGATTACAAACAGACGTGTAGTTTCATTTCAGCTGTTAAGATAAATGAGATAAAATAGTCTTCTTCCTCCTTACCAGTCTTTTTTCTCTCCTTTTATTTTCTGTTGTTCTTCTCTATTTATATTTCTTATTTTTTCTCTTCTTGTTTCTTTCGTTATATCTCTATTTATGTCATCTTGCATTTGCTTTCTCTTCTCAACTTTGTGAGAGCCATACAAATGAGTGTAGTGTTAACTCCAAACATATAATGCCATTATCAATAGAATTACAATACTAATACAAAAAGTGTTATGAACCAAGTTATGTTCCAGCATGAAGTGTATCAACAGAAAACATTCATGAATATCTTATTATCTCTTAAAACTCTTTTGGGACGTCATGACAGACATACATTAATCTTTGTAGTTGAAGAAATATAATGTTTATCTTATATATATAATGTCGACATTTATAACACTAGTTCAAAAAATGTTTTATCATGGGTACTTTCATTCAGAAAATTGGGTATGTATCTAATTTTTTCATAATTAATGTTAATCAATACTCGCATTGAAATGTCCGTTTAATGAACAACTCCTTGCTAAATCTTGAGTGACTTGATGAAGAACAATATATTTAACGTCCATATTTTTTTTTCTTTATTATTTGGTTACATTTTGGAGAGTGCACTTTATTACTATATTTATGCGTATCATCGTGACAATGGATCGATGGTTTTAACCCCTGACCAATGAAATTAATTCAGTAAATGGAAATTGTTCATATTTGTTTCGAGAAACGATATTTCTCAGTTTTTAATCATATATCTACCGAAACAAAGCCTGTTACACAGAATCACAAAATATAAATTTATTAAATTATTTTAGATCAATGATTGCCTGTCTCGTTGTTTCGTTCAAATATTATATATGTATAATATAATATATATATATATATTATATATATATATATAATATATATATAATAATCAACAATATTAAAATTACGATTTTTTCAAAAATATTAACTTTTTCATGAATTTTTTGTCTCAAAATGCATCACATATTAGTAGAGAAACGTGATCTTAGCGCTATTTTGGGCGAACTCTTGTATTTTAAAAAATTGAAAAAATACGGGGATATTTTTTCTTAAATGAGTCGATTCTGAAATATAACATTTTTTTCTGAAATTAAGTTTTTAAATAGGGACATGTACAATATTTCGGAAGTAGTAGTTATAGTGTTAATTCTGCTTAAAGTTAAAGCAATTCTTATTTTCTTTCTCAAAGAGCTTCATGACATTTTCTTTAGTATTTACTCGGTTACAGTAAAAAGACCGTGAGAAATATGGCGCAGATCTAATTTTACTTTGAATTATGTAAAGTTTGAATAATGCGAGAAAGTAAGTGATCTGGCATCGCTAGTTAATCTTTCTCTCGTTATTTCTTCCTTTGACATTCACTCCTCTTTGACATTCCTGGGCTTACTGTCCTTCATATTTGCCTGTGTTATTCCGGTGCCCTGTCGTCCGCAGACCGCGCCATCGTAACCCAACCTTCGCCCCTTCCGCTCCCTCCCCCCCTCTGCCGGGCCACAAAGGCCACGTGCGATGGCGCTCGCCGCCCCAGGCGCTCCCCAATTCCAGGACGCCGCGCCCCCCCCCGCCCCACGACTCGGAGACCCTCTGGCTTGACCGACAGCCCTCGCCCTCGCCTCGCCCTCGCCCTCGCCCTCGCCCTCGCCCTCGCCCTCGCCTCGCCCCGCCTCGCCCTCGCCCTCGCCCTCGCCCTCGCCTCGCCCTCGCCTCCTCGCCTCGCCCTCGCCTCGCCCTCGCCTCGCCCTCGCCCTCGCCCTCGCCCCCCTCGCCGCCCTCGCCTCGCCCTCGCCCTCGCCCTCATACCTCGCCTCGCCCTCACCCTCAACCCTCGCCCCTCATATCCTCGCCCTCGCCCTCGCCCTCGCCCTCGCCCTCGCCCTCGCCCTCGCCCTCGCCCTCGCCCTCGCCCTCGCCCTGCCCTCGCCCTCGCCCTCGCCCACGCCCACGCCGTCGCCCTCGCCCTCGCCCTCGCCCTCGCCTCGCCCTCGCCCTCGCCTCGCCCTCGCCCTCGCCCTCGCTCTCTCTCCCCTCGCCCTCGCCCTCGCCTCGCCCTCGCCCTCGCCTCCCCCTCGCCCTCGCCTCGCTCGCCCTCGCCTCGCCCTTTCGCCCTCGCCCTCGCCCTCGCCCTCGCCCTCGCACCTCGCCCTCGCCCTTCGCCTCGCCTCGCCCTCGCCCTCGCCCCGTCGCCCTCGCCCCTCGCCCTCGCCTCGCCCTCGCCCTCGCCCTCGCCCTCGCCACGCCCACGCCCGTCGCCCTCGCCGTCGCCTCGCCTCGCCCTCGCCCCCTCGCCCTCGCCCTCGCCCTCGCCCTCGCCCGCGCCCTCGCCTCGCACTCGCACTCGCAATCGCACTCGCACTCGCCACGGCAGTCATCTTCGTCGTCACTATCTGCCTGAATCCTGCGATTTTGCGTGTTCATTAAACGAATCCATGTTTTCGAGTTTTTTTCCCTTAACACATAACCGTAGCACATTTATCATGTGTTGGATTTTGTCCATATACTATTTATTTTGTATTATTTTATATTCATGTTTCTTCTTGCTGTTGTTTTTACGTATTGACGTTCGTAGCAAGTGTCTTTCATTTCCTACGTGAAGCTTTGTGTTTTCTTAAAATGTATCTTGTTCTTTCGACCTTTGCCATTCTATTCCTATTTGACACCCACAGCACTCTGAACTTTATATTTGCGTGTGATAATTACCGCCGCCTCTTGTGTCACCGACGGTTTCGCCTTGGCCGTCTTCGCCCCCGCCGCCCCCGAAGCCTGACGACGGGCGCTCGCCCCCGCTCTGAGCGCACCCTCTTCACTCGCGGCTGCCGCGGCGGAGCACTCACCCGACAGCGCCCGCCCACGCTTAAACCCACCCGCGCCCACCTGCCCGCCTCGCCTACCCGCACACTGCCAAACACGTAATTCGGCATTTGAACATACTCTTGCAAAGTCCAAGTGCAAAATGCAAAGTTTGTATGAAAATATCCACCTCACTACTTCCTAGAAAAGCAATTCAATAACGCGAATATACTCGTTTATAAAATATTGTAGATATGCTTCAAATTAGGTCAACTTAATTATTCCGACACCTATGTCATTATTATTATTATTATTATTATTATTATTATTATTTGTATTATTACTATTATTATTCGAGAAGATATCAATTGACTCCTTCTGTACTCAACCCGACTGCCTCCCGACCAATCACAAGACCTCCCTTCTTCTCTAACACCGTATGTGTAGTATCCCTGCTCTATCCTCCGAGCCCTGTCTTCCGCTCACTCACCCTGCCTCATCCTCACTCTTCTTCGATCCTTTCATCGTCCGTCCCTCATCCTCCACGCGTCATCCTTCCCGTCACATTCTCCCCGCCTCAGCATTCGCGCCTCATCTTTCCAATCTCAACGTCCCCGCCTCTTTCTCCACCCCTAATTCTTTTCGTCCCATCGTCTTCTCACATGTCCTGTTCCCATCCTCCCCACTTCAATATCCCCGTTCCACACTCACCCTATCATTCTCGCCCTATCATCGCCGTCAAGTCCTCCCTCTGCAATCCTCTGCACGTCCCATCCTCTGCAAATCATTGTCCGAACATTATCCCCGCCTTATTCTTTCCGTCTCATCATCCCTTCCTCAAACTCGGGTCATCACCGCCGCACCATCCCTACCTGCTCCGTCCTCCCCTCTAATCTCCGAGTCTCGTCCTCTCAATTCCTCCACCAGTCGTCCACTCCAACCACATCACCTTTCTGCCGCTCACCGCAAAAACTCTCGCCGCGCTGTGGGCTTTCGCGTTTCGCCCACCGAATGCGGCTCCGCCTGCGCCACTCCAGGGCGCGGTCCGCCTCGTCACGGGCTCTGACAAGATAATCCGGGAAAATGAAATGCACTGTGTGTCGCCGAACACATTGTGTGGGGAGTGCTGCATCAACGGATCGTTCGAAACGCGCCGGGACACGCGCCCCCTGATGAATATTCCTTTGACGCGCGTTCGCTAATCTGACCTCGGATCGGAGGTAGCCGCACTTTTATTCGCAGTGAGAAGTTGGTCTGAACGGTGGCGTAGCCTGTAAGTGAACGAGTACGTACCAAGTTTGGTATTCGTCTAAAAATCGCCTATTATGAATACGCCAATATACCCGGGTAGCTGAGAACGAAATAGTTTCTCGTACTGTCACAATTTGGAAATAAAATCCTTTATAATATATCAATATTGATTCCATCAAAATGAAGAAGGGTTTTCATATGGAAAACTCAAAAATTACTATATAAACTCGAGAACACTACGCACTTTGTAAAACAAAGTTTTTAAAGTGGAAATAGCTTCATACACGAACAAACTTTGAAAGGCCTCAGAATCCGAAGTGTGCTTAAAATCACATGGTAAATATTTTAATATTGCTAAGTAGTTATTAACAAAAATACTTTTTCCTGTGCAGTGAAATTGAGCGTAATATCAAATGAACTAATTTTACAAAAGGACCACGTTCTTCTGCATGTCTTTTAACAAGTTTGTGTTCACCTGCGAATATCCAAAGAAGCTAAGTAGCCAAAAATGTAATATATGTCAAAGGGTTTATAATTTTGAGGATCGCGGTCCAAGAATCAGAAATGGGCTTTCAGGGTCTAGAACTCCCTCGATGTTCCCGATAATAACGTGTGTTGGAGATCGTATATGCATCTGAAGATATCTTTTTTTGATAAATGTGGTAATAAAATTGAAATTAGTGATATTTTCACACATTTTAAATTCTTAAGATTCCAATAAATGTTCATTTATATCATTTTGTTACATTTTTTCCTTTATATAACGTTAAAACCGTTTGCAGTTCTTATGAAATAATATGTAGTTCAGATACATTTATTTCATTTTTCATTTAGTTAACTAAATATTCTCATTAATTCCATGAACAATCATTGATGATCTCTATGTTAACAGCACCCCTGCAATTAAAATTCAACCGTGCAATTAAAACTACACACCTGCCAATCAGAATTTAGAAAAGGAACCAAATCGTTTAATTAAGGAACTATAATACAGACGTTGCGAAGTGATTTTCAGTCGGCCATGAAACGTGAACAAAAATTTACATCACAAATACGTACCTACAACAACTATGTATAAACAACGAATTAATATAACTCAATTTGGAAAGTAAATGTTAAGCTAGCTGACTTGTAAATGTTAAGCGCAACAGAAAATATTTAACGTGTCAAATGTAATTTTACATGTAAAACATTTGGTCTAAGAATTACAAATGTAATGTCAGTTGTGTTTACCAGTTCTAAAACGGACGCTATAGCAAAACTGTGTTAGAAGTGTCTAGTTTTTTCCTTAATATTTATACATGTTGTATTCTCTCACATACCTCTGGACTTTTCGTGAGAAATAATGTTTTTTGTGACTTTGTCAGCGTCTTCCGATGTTTCATCCGGAATATGTTCAGTACCTTCCACTCGCAAGCCAACAAACACGACGTAAGGCCCACTATTTTTTCTTTATCAGATGCAATACAATGTCATGAAATGCATGCTCGGATACGTACTTTAATTTCTCAAAATGTAAATTATTCATAAATGGAAACGAAAAAATATTGAATGTAGCATGTGTATAAAGAAGTATAATTGCACCCGTCGTATATAAGAAAACTCGCTCCTATTGTCGCTCATTTTCTTGAACATACTACTCAATTTATTATATCCCTCTTGATACACTCGTTTTGTTAATTATCGCTTTGTTGTCGCTTTTTTATTGTTTACGGTACTGATTTATTCTTGATATATTAATGTCAAGATGTAATGTAGTTACGAAAACATATGTACGTTGCTTGTGCAGCCTTTCATTGGGAACTTGTCTTGAAATCACAGGGTTTACCTCATTTCTACTTTCTACGTAGCCTATACTTATTGCTTATGTAGATTTTGCAGTATCGTATAAGGCATTAACCGGCTGTTACTCCAATTCAATAAATTGAATATACAGTTAAACAGCATTTCGCTTGTTAGGAGAGTTCAAAACGATTCAGGGGGACAGTTTCAGTTCAAACTCTCCTCCCTCCATGAGCTAGTAAAAATGGCACTTTTTAGAACGTCAATAAATTCCTTCCCGTGAATAGCTTTTTGAAACACCCTTCGCGTGAGCTTTGTGGGGTTACATCTTTGAACTCCGATGCGACAAATATGTGGCAATTGTTTCCTGAAAGTGAGTAATTGCTTTGAGTGTTGGGTGTGAGGCAGCCGCGGTCCCCGCGCGCTCCTCGATTTGCCACTGACCGGTTGCAACTCGGCAATTGCCAAGCTATACGAAACCTTTGTATTTTGTTTTGGTGAAACCTCAAATAATTATTAGTTTTATTCGTAAATGATGTTTAACAAACGTTTTAGAACTTCCTAACCTGCAATTTCAGAGAACGTTACAGGCTATTGACAACCAGTTAAATATGGAAACCGTTTTCAGCAGAGTAGGAACTGTCTAAACTAATAAAGTGGAAAAAATAGTAAAAGTTAGCCAAAATCAAGGAACAGACTTTTTTGTTTGCAAATCGTGTGATGACAATAATGTTCCAAGAATCAACAGTACTATTATAAATAAGAGAAAAGCGATATTGAAAGCGGAATAGATATAATTATTTAATATTGTATTCGTCATTGCATCATCTGAATTGAAGTCATTTTAATTATACGAACGGGTGAAACCGTTAAAAACCGGTAAACTGTGGGGGGTGAAATGTTCAAAGCTGATAGGATCAGAGCATCTGTCCGATTAATGGAAGGTCGGCGGTTCAGTGTGTGTCACAGATCTTGCCCTTCGTGACCGATTTTCTTTAGTGTATTAGCCAATTCGGACCACGCGTGCATCCTGCTTCGCAGGTGCAAGTACCTTTCTGAGGGGGGGAATCAGCATTTTAGCTGAATCCCGATTTTTATCTCCCGGTGTTGGTAGCCCTGGTAATATGATCTATGAGATGATGATGATGATGATGATAGTGAGGCATGAAAGGACGGTACACACGTATAGACATACACAATCCACACATGCCCTCTGCGGATCTCGAAGCAGCGGTCTTCTGGTCCCAGACAGTTATTGCACTACTGCCCTAACGATCTCGGCCATCGGACCGGACCGTCTTTATGCCAGATATTTTTTAAATAAATGTATCTACATTCTCTCCAGGTCCCTCTCCGTTCACCCCCTTCCCTGCGCCACCGATCGTCACCCCTCTCCGCCCCTACTGCTCTATTAAGGCCCTTTCACAATGCAAACATAAACACACGCATGGCGTTAACATAAACGTTAGGACTACGTCCTAGACCGGGCTCATTTACAATGCGTTCGCATAAGCATAACACGTAAGACGTTAACTTAAAAGCTTGCAAGCTTCAAGCTTCTGTACTTACGCTCAAGTAAGAAAAAAGAAATGAACCAATGAACGACAGGAAATAGTATCGAAGTCGATATACGAACTAACGCCATTTACCATGAGCCATGGACACAATCGATACCTCGAAATCGATTCTCACATCCAACCAATTGTAAACTAGAATGTCTCACAGCCAATAGAAACACTTATTGGGTTCACGTTAATGTAAGACATTGCGAATACTTGAGTCTATCACTTACGTCAATGTTTACGTATAAGTGTTAGGCTTATGTTTGTGTTTGCATTGTGAATGGGCCTTTGCCCTCGCACCCCCAGTTGGGCCCGGCGCCGCCTAGCGGGGCCTGCCGCGCCCCAACCACGCGCCGCTCGCCCCTTCGATTGCACAGCTGACGCGCAATGCGAGTTGCATTTGTTAGGTCTTTATACTCCTATTTCGATCGTAGAAATGAGCATTTTCACAATTACTTTCGAAGTGCTTTATACAGTGTAAAGAAACCTGTATTCTAATGTTAACGTTTATGTCTTGAGCAGTCTTGTACTTGTGTTGATTTGTCAATCAGTCAGGTTATACATAAAAGAAAACTTTTAGACTTAATTCCCAAATCGTGAGAAACGCAATTAGCTGTTGCATTTATATATGCGTACGACCTATCCCTAACCTATTGTTCTCGTAACGTTTATCCATTGTCCATTACAGGTGTCATGTAACGCAAAGATTGGATTGCTTGACCGAACTAATAACATTAACAGCGAGCTCAAGCGCCCGGGGAACCTTAATGTGTTCAGCGCATTGTCCTGAAATGCGCCTAAATGATGCTGTCGCTAAATTGAGTAATGATTATATCTGCTCACAGTTCAGGTTACAGTTGGGGTGCTGTTTTGGTTAGCTAGTAGGCGTCCAAATATTGGAGCAAAAGAGATAGAGGTGACTATAGCATGAAAATCATGAGTGTTCGATGACAAAGACGCCTATATATTATATCCTGTCTATTATATTGTACGCCTGCGCAACTCAAAGCAATGCCGTTGAGATGATAATGGAAGTCAAAGTGGTAACGTAGTATGGCGGACTATTGACATTAAAACATCATTGCTATATCCTGAAATATACGTTGAACTGCTTTCTCTCAAATGGTCGATGATTATCAAACATGGCATAGTTTCTCAACTGAAATGTTAAGTAGTACTAAGTCAATCATCTCGTTTTAATTTCGCAAGTTATTGCCACATGGGAAGTGCATGGCGTCATCTGTCCTCTGCTTTGGATATCCACCATCCCCAAAACATAGAGCGAACATGTTGATGAACATTTTGATTGAAGAGAAATCATCGTTTTGCTGAAAGTATCAAGGGTTGTAATGGCTTGTAACAAAAGACGGAGATCCTCTCTAATAACTCGCCGTTAGTAGACTTCACGGAGGACAATACAATCTCTTAATTACTGATAGCTCATCCTCCCTATGGAGACCAAATGTGATGACTAGGGGCGGATTACGATGACCAAAAACCTCGCCAAAAATTGTCAATACAATGCTCTTAAAATGTTTTCAAATTTACCAAAAAGCAAAGAAATGGCATAAAAATTTATCAAAACCAGTTCTGAGGAACAACTCAAGCCATTGGATATATTACTGAAGCAATCGAGGCTTCTTCCTTTGGTTCAAGTAAACTCAGCTTGCAAACTATTGGTTTGGACTGTTCTTTACGAGTAAATCTCTATCTTTAGGTATTGCGAAATTAGCCGGCACAATAATGGCGCTGCCATGCATCACAAGAACCTTAGATTACATAAATCGGTTTTCATTACATTTTCTGAGCAAATAAATCGAATAAGATACACAGGAATTCTGTGAAGAACATATTTTGCATGTCGTAAATATTATTTGAAGCAAATGCCATTAAAGTGATATTAAAATTGAACAAATCAGCGAAAAACTCTTTAAGAATGACAGGAGAAGGTAAAAACAGTAAGAAGGTAATTAATCGAAATCGACGAAAAATGCAAAAAAAAAAAACTATCAAATAAAAATGGGTAATTTCTTTTTGTTATGACATAAAAATAATGCCTCTGCTGAAAGACATTCTTTAAAATGAAAATAAGAAAGTGACATTTTATGGAAATCCGACCACTAGTGATGGCAAGACGAGCTCTCTTAACAGCAATACCAAAGACCCGAGCAGTGAGGCCGGGAGTTGTCGATTCCGGCACGCTTGCCCTCGCCGGTCGATCGGCGGGCGGCGGCCGCATCTGCCGACTCGGAAGACGCGCGCGTGGGCGTGGGTGGGCGGGGGCGGGGCGGGGCGCGGCCGGGGCGTGGGGCATCTCACGTGGCTAATTTGGGCGGCGGCGGCGCGGGGTCGTTAGGCAGAGGATGAGCGGTTCCGGCGGCGACCGGAAGCAATTATCCCACATGGGATTGGCGGCGCGCGCCCACTTAGCAGCGATAATTACCGCGCGCGCGGGCGGGGCAGAGGTGCCGACGCCTCGCGGGCTCCCGACCTCCGAGCTGATTGAGTGATTGATTAGCGATTCCCAGCGCGTCGACTGCTAAGGTTATTAGTCCTGGACATGAAGTGTATGTTTTTGTTTTTTATCGGGGGAGATGGCGGTGATCCTCGGCCGATGGATGGCGAGATTCGGCAACTACCTACACGTCGACTTGCGGTGGTTTTATCCCAATCTGGAATCTGCCAGCTGCCCAGTCGGCCCAGTCGGAGCAAGCTCCTTGCTCCTTGCTTCCGACTGGTAATTCGACATATGCGGTAATGCAGAGCATGTAAGTGTGTATGTAAAGGAAATCATCGTCCACAAAATGTTTAATAGTTTTTATTAATTATTACCCAGAGTTAACCCCTTAAATTATTAAGGACGATTATTTCCCTTACTATATTATGAATTCCCACAAGATATTTGCCACCACCATGGAATTTGTAAGTGTAAGTAAGGGGTTAGGATAGAACAACCAAGAGGAAGGAAAGATTGCGCGTGGTCTGAGGCCCGTTTGTGATGGTACTACTCCGGCATTTGCCTGGTGTGAACGGAAAACCACCGCTCAGAGGAGCCCGCCGCTAGACTTGTCCTATTAACATCGGCTGGACTCGACGCAACTGTGAACCTGGGTCGCGCCCAATGACCAAAATCCTGGCACCATCGGGACTCGAATGCGGGATGATCATCCCTGTCAGAGGCGCTGCGTCTAAGCCGCGAAGGGGTGAACGAACGAAACGAGAGGTCTTTGATGATGTGGGACGATAATGGCCGGCCTGTGGTTCTTTTCATCAACCACTTTTTGTCTGCGCCATGTTTCTATTGAAGGCGTCCAAAAGTAAATAATGGAAGAAAATTGTGAGAGAATTGGCAATTATCAAGCAAAGAGAGTATATCTAGGTCCAAAATGGGTAAACTAATAGACCCCAGATGACAATAATAACTCTTTCATACTCATATGATGCGCTGCTTGTTTCGTGTTGACACTAGTATCACATTGTACATTATCGAGCGAGAAGAACAAAATGTGTATTATAAAAGTATTACGTACTGTGAAAGGAAAAATATAAGAGTAATAAAATTGGTGAAGATTATACTGATCACCAAAAGCGAAGATAAATATGTATTTTCATAATGATACAAATACTTTTGATTATCACTTGGACTGTATAATTCAAAGAGATTAAGCAGGACGCAAGAAGTGTTGTGATTCAATTTTTGAGCCAATGACTCCAATCATTTCGTTTTTTGGCCAGCTTCTTTTAAGCCATTGAGGGAATGCAGCGATGACCAATTGTTTGGCTTCTGGTCTACAAATGAAGCTTAATTACGCACGTTTTCTTGAGTTCTCTTCTTGTTAGTCGCCGAAAGAATGTGGCCGGGAGATTAAAATTATGTCAGCAATACTATCAAATCAAATCTGTAGTTCGTTTCCTGTTGCCAATACTTTTGCTATTTTGAGAGGAAAAATACCTAGGTTTCAAATGATCCAGCCACGCTTGTTGCATTCAACTATGTATGTTAAAAGATTGGGGTAAATATATAGAAGTCCAAGATTACGTTTCTCTCCCGTAAGTCTCTTGTTGGTTTTCACTGTAGATAAAATATTATTTTAATTATAATTAAATTACGAAACGTTATGTGATAAGTATCCCATAACCATCACAGAAACTCATTTATTTTTTCGTCTAACTCACCCTTTTTCCTTTCTTTTCCCTCTCTGATGCTCCTTTTCATTATTTTTCCTACTTCTTATATACCCCCTGTATCTTTTTCTCCTTCTTTTGTCCATACTTTTCTCTTCATATTACTTTTTTACTTACGTATTATATATAGAAAGTGTTCTAATAGGGCAACAAAGAACTGCAATTTTTATCGGAATAACTAGTTTTCTGAGTCCCTGATACCTAAAAAGTCTATACTTCTTGTGTAGAAAAATAACTTTCTCTACCGCGTTGTGTAGTCGACATCCATATTTGTGTGTCGAAAAATTGGTTTACGGCAAAACCTCTGTCCGTTCGACAGTTCATCTGTCCTTTGTTTATGAGCAACTCAGCGGATAAACGGTAGGCAGAATTTTCGTTAAAATTGAGATTCTCAGATCTGACTTACGTCGCAGTCCCTTCAATTTGAAAAGAATATTTTGATTTTTTGGCAGGGGGTTCTTTTCATAAAGTCACAACGACATTTTCAAAATGTTCTCAAAAGTAACCCTTATATTACCTTTCAATTTTTTCCGTCCCTTAGAAAACTGTGGACATTCTATTTTAGTTGAATTATTTAACATGTTGAAAATTGCAAAAGTTAATAATTTGTTGGGTGTCCTCCTTTAATACAATACTTAAAATAGAGGTATCTTTTAAAAGAAATCATTTCTTAATAATTATATCTTTAAATAAGGTTATATACTCATTTTTGAAAAATTTGGAGTTGTTTTCGCGTAATTTTGCGTGAAATACAAACAATTTTAAATGCTGGATTTTTCCAACACAAACTTCTCTAAACGTTTTCTTCAAATTTTTCTCATATAGTGCAAAGTATGCTTACAAAAATGGCGCAATTCTCATTTTCGTTAAATTTACGAAAATTGTGCTAAATTTTAGAAAGTGGAAAAATTTGCAAATAATGCTCTTAAATCAACACTAGTTTCCTGCCCCTTCCCCTTCTGTATCTTCTCCTTTTACCTCAGCCATCTTTCTTTTTTAGCTTCCCTTTCTTTTCTCGTTTTACTTTCTTGCCTAATGTTTTTGCATTATGGAGAAAACAATGTAATGCTGCGAGGAAAAACAGCGTTTACAACAGAAAACTCTTATTCTAGCCCTGGTAACGAAAAAGCTGATAAATTGTGTTCGTATATAACATATGCGATACCTAACTACCTTCCCGTTTATTACTTCTAACATATTGTGGAGTCAGAATCCACGTTTGATGGTTCCTTGATAGCGAAATATCAATTGACCAATACAACCCAGGATTCTGACTACACAAAGTGTCAGAGAAAGTAATTTACTTCACTGCGTGTGTCTGTATGCGCGTAAAAGCTGGCAATATGTTGATCTCTGTCAAAAACAATAAAAACGCGTATATAATATACGGCTTAAACTCATTAGTTTTAGTAACAGCTGGAATGTTAGAACTTACACAGTAAATACTTTTTTGTTGTTGTCTGAAATTAAAAATATACTGGTTCTGTACTGTTCTGAACATTCTATGTTAAATAGTTTATACTGAAGGGCATTTTAGTGTTATTATGTGAGTAAAAGATTTGGACTTTGGAGAAAATGAACTATAAAAGTGTTTTCTTCATTCCTTAGTGCAATATTTGATAAATTTAATTGTTTAATTTTATAAGTAGTTGATATGATTAATTTATTCCAATGTTGAACTAAGTTGTATTAAAATTTTCAAGTGTTTTTGGATTGATACCTTGTCAAATACTAATAGGATTTAATACAAATTAGAAACATTTTAATACCCTTGCAATGTTTTTAACATTGATAAACATTATTCTAAAAATGACGTTTAAGTAAATTACATCGCAATGTGAAAGTAATTCGAGCTCGTGTTCTTCAACGGGATTAAGGACAACTGCTCTTACACGAATTTGATACTTTCGGTAACTTTACTCACTTAAAAGCCCGTTAATACTTCGGAACCGTTTTATAATCAATGACTTATTACATTAATCTCTGGACACAGGAAAAGGACTGTATAGGTTTTTCATACGCCGCATTCATTCGCCTTTACCGATCACCGATCTCGTCGCAAATACGTACATTTTTATTTTGTCATAAAGTCCTAAATTGGTGGCAGAAATCGGTCCAACGCCTGGAAGATCAAATTTCCGACTCACGACGAAAGCGTTGCAGTAACATCGCGGAAAATAAGGTAAATTTTACTATATTAATTTATGGTAAAAAAGTAGAACATTGCTGCAGTATATCCTTCAATAGACCACGAAAATAATTAGTGAGCGGCACCTGGAGCAAACATATTTTGCGGAGGTTCCCATTCGACTGGCCACTTGGTTGCGAAGTGCTGCGTTAAGCTGAACGAAACCGTAAACGAAGTTCAATCCAGTATTGTAATTGAAAAGTTTTGAGCATCTTTCAAGACGCAATAGCATGCAAACTATGGGAAATATTTTGTTCACATCTTTGTACTAATATTTTCGACTTTATTGCATGTGTTCTTTTACGTACTCAGACTTTTACGAGCAGAGGCATAAACTTGTCACATTAACAAGATTCATCCACATTCGTTACCAAGGGCCGGCGGTAATACGAGTAGTTCTTCTGTCGAACACTCGCCGTTTTACGACGCTCTATTACAATACTTTTTCTTACGAAGTAAGGGTGAGAAAGTAATAAGCGCCATTTTATCCTATATTAATAATAGTCTATACCCATTAATTAAGAAGTAACTTTTCGATGAAGAGTATATAAAACGTTTTTTATTGTTTTCTCAGGATCTCCTGGTGGTGGATACTTAACTTCTTTCCCGTACACATTGATAGCACGAAACTAATCTGTTGTGTTGCAACGGAAGCCCTCTCAAATGAGGAAAGAAAGTGTCCAACTAGACTGTTTGTAAAGTAAGCCCATATTATTAGTTTCATGCAACAAAAAGATAATTACTATATTTCCTGAAGTTACTAATGTTATGCTATTTACAACTTAATGTAAATAATTAATTTACTAATCATTCTTATGTAAATAGTATGTGTCCAAATATAACAATATTTAAAGGACATTTTAAATCTGTTCATCAACAACATAAAATTTCAATTAAAGAAACTTTTAGAATGTCTTTGGTGAAAGTTTCTTTGTATTATTTTCTTCTAAACATGTTTTCGTAAGTTGGTTGTTGCAGTTGAAAACTCGACGTTGGGTTACCTTGGTAACGGGCTGAACCGTTAAAAATGCTTGTTTATAGCTACAACGATCCTTTATTGTCTCCCTGCAAAAACTCTGGAATATTACAACACCGGTTCTTCAAAGTTGTGGGTAAATTAAAGAAGTTTTTAAGCTTAACAAAAGTAGTGCTACAATACAATGCTTTGTCTAGTACCGTAATGGCGACAAAAATAAACCGAAATAAAAATTGAAATGGCTTAACGAGTGACCTAACCTTCATCGTGTCTTTCACGAGCAAGCCATGAAGATAAAATTTTATATTCATAGAAGTTCAACTAACGTCTCAAGAAAAAAAGCTCTTCACTTGGACGCATACTAAAGGAAATTGACTTGCGTGTTTCAAATAAACCTAGGGATGCTGTTGAATGCCACAAACTTTCTCGTTTTAATTTGTTTCCTAATCTCCTTAGACTGAACTAGCTATTCGTTTTTGTTCCGCCTTCTGAGCTGCAACCTATCAACGTCTAAAAAACATGTTTCACATGTTCTCAATTTTTCTGTCCGCTAGTAATTTAAGTGAAATATTACTAAATCGAATTTTAAAATGTCATAGAAGAGTAAAACGTGGTTGTGAATGCAAAATTGTATTCAAAAATTTCAAAATTTCGAGCCATTCATGGGAAAATGTCATTTGAGGTTTTTTCTGAAATGCACTACTTCAAATTCATTTAACAGAAACTTCGATTTTTTTAGAAAATTCATTAAAAATCCTTGGAATCCAGTCTACTTACAAATGCAATAACTTCTAAAAAACTCCCTATTATTAATATTAACGACGTGAGATATATTTTAAAACGTACAATTATTGTAATTTTTGAAAATCAAAAGAAAACTTCAAAACTACGTCAGGATATTTTGAATTATCCAATGATATGGTTAAAATAAAAATTAGACTTTTTTATAAAATATGATTTTTATTACTATTAAATATTACCCATATTTCACTCAATTTCCGCATAAATTACTAATATTTGAAAAGATGACAATGGCATTAATTAAAGAACTAATTGTGGAGAACGAATTTCATTTGAAGAAAAAGCGGTACCTTTAATATTGTAGTAGTTAGAAGACGTTGAAAAAATCAAAATGTTATAATTTTCGAAACTTGAACTTTAACAGTGACAATTCGATCTTCATAAGTGTATTTCACTCTATTCTTACAAAAAAAATTAAAAATAAAAATGTGGAGTATTTTTTAGATATTTTGACAATGTTCCCGGAGCTTAAGATAAAGAATCTCAAATTCGAATATTTTTTCAGAATTAGCACTTTTCAGGGCTCAGATGCGGCCCATATCCAATGGGAGTGGATGATTGGACACATAAAAATACATTGAACAATTAAAAAGTATTTCGATTTCAGGGCATCGCAAAACCTCCTTTCCATCTTTAAAATTTCGAAATTGATTTTCCGAAGCATTAGCGTAACTCTTACTTCTCGTATACATACAAATATTAGAAAATAATAAAAATTGTTTTAACAATCATCAAGCAACCCTCATAGTTGACTATCTGTTTTATTTATTTCTATATCGGATAGATGTACTTCGCCCAGTTTTTCCTGCTAAGTAGTTATCTGAAGGGCAAAATTGAGCATTTTCTTTTTTGCCAAAATAAGTTTTGTTTGACCAATCAAAAAGATTGCATGATGTGCAAAAATATTATTTACAATTTTTTAAAGTATTCAATTCAGTGTATTCTTGTAAAAATGGTTTTGTTATCTGTAGCTTAAATAAATGTTGTAATTTTGTACTGTGTTCTTAAGGTCTGAATTTCCACATCCTGAAGAAAATATTCGATGTTGACGTTTTTATTGACGTGTACAAGTAGTACTTAATACATTTATACATGAATATCGAAGTTTGTCCCTCGTATTTCACGTATGTGTTGTCGCGGGAGGTCGTATGAGTCTGCTGACCACGGACCAAGGATACCGCATGTGTATCTAGTGTAAAGGTTAATTTGTGTCCCCATGAGGGACATAGTGTGTACCCCCGCCCGGATACGCGAAAAGGTCATCCCCAAAGCTGGAAAGAGACCCAGAAAGAAAGAAAAATGTGTATAAATAATAATAATTGGAGGCAAACAGGATTATATAATTTCAACTCTTTTTCTGTTATTAAATATTTTAAAAGTATTTTTTAACGTTTTACTTATTACTCGCTCAGGAAATGGTGATATCGTAATATGGAGATACCACAAGGACGAAATTATGTCCCCATGTTTACAGAAGACACCGCATTGTATCCGAAGAGGAGGCGGCACTTCCGCTTTCATTAGACCCCCTATCGGAGCCCTCCCCGCCGCCTCCACGTGGCGCAAGTAGCAATGAAATTGGCAATGCAATTGGCAGCGACGGCAGCGCAGCCGTCGCGCGCGCTTTGCTCAAACGGCGCATGCGCGGTGCGGGCGAGTCCCTGCGGCGTCGCCGTGCAATTGTCTCGACTCGCACAAGCACGCTATGCGGCAGGCACTTCTCAAGTGGCTAAATGAATGATGACATTATATAAATGTAAATTTCGTAAAATGATTTGTAAAACGTACCTTCGAATTGGAACAGCGGCGAATTATACAACTGGGTATGAAGGCATTCAATTGTAAGCCAAGCATGTTTAAGAGTTAATGTTGGTCTTAATCAGCTCCTATTCTTCTAAAATATAATTTTCCTGTTCTCCTATTACAGAAATATCATTCAATGCATCAAGTTTCTACTAGAAACCTTTTGAGAACATGATTGTCTCTTAAATATATTTGGCCTATAGTTGTATTGTATGACACACAGTTGTACCATTTGATGGTATGTAAAAATAATTATAAGAGCAAAACATTTTTATAGTTTAATTTCAACTACTTTCTGTTTTTCAATATTAGTGAACGTTTTACAGTTTAAGGAGGATTACATTGGATGTGTGATATCGTGTATCGGTGTATCAAAAGGGGGAAAAATTGTCCCAATGTTTGTAGTAGGCGTCTCTGTCTGAAAGTCGAGGCATGACGTTTTACTCCCCAACGGTGTACTTTTCATTCCTTCCACATTCATCAGTTAGCAATAAGACGCACCGGTTGGTTTCGAAGGCCGACCAGCCGTCGCAGGCACTTGGTAGCTTCAGCGTATGCGCAGTGCCAGCGAGTTCCCGGCGTGAACTTGTTTCACTGCGCACGAGCGCGCGCAGCGGCAGAAGAATCGGTAGATCCCCCCCCCCCTGGCGCCCGGCGGCGAGGCCTCACGGAACAATTGAAGGCGGCCGCCGCCACGCGACGCCCAAACTTTCCAATATCAACTAATCCTTTTTAGAGAGGGGTTTAGACTCTCGTTCCGCCGCCCGAGAGGGGAAGTGAGACAAGAATCAGATGAAAGGAACTGATTGTTGGTTTGCTTTTGAGTTCCCCACAAATGGCTTCCACCTTATATTAATTTGTGTAGCTCTAAAAGAAGGGACCGAGGGCCTCGATATAACGCAGCTTACATTGAGATCAATTTTTTTTATCAAATAGCAATCCACATTTTAAGAAGAAAAGTAATATTTAGAACATTAATATGCAAATAATTTTGCAAATTTTAAACAAAATTCATTGTTTAATAAATTACTTCTGCAAGTGCTGGAACATTAGTAACGTTTAAAATCCTAAAACACTTTCAATATATTTTTCCTTTGTCGTTCTTGTTTAGAATAACTTGTTATTCTTAATTTTTTGCGAATGTATCTGATACAAATATAACAACTACGGGGATGCATGCAATATTATACATTTTTATTACAAATTATATTATTTTTAAATATCCACAAGAGAGAGCTGCCTACTCACAACTGCTACATCTATATCAATATAATAGTCTCGTAACCCCAGTTTATTAAATTATAATTTAAAGTTTTGAAAACCCTTTATTCCGTCTTATGTAGTATAGATTTTCAGAATTTTGTTTGTATCTTATTTAATTCATAATTTACATAACAGAACGGTGTTTTATTTTCTTCGTTAAACTTACTTTCAACAAATACTCAAATTTAATTACTCTCTAATCAAGAACTGGAGGGTAGTCGTAGTAGATTTTCTTCGGATACTGAAATACTTTTATTTATTTCGTATAGGAGGCAAAACCACATGTGAATACGATAATACTGGCGAGTGATATTGCTTTGCTCTTCGACCTGTCAATTGCTGTTCCAATTTTTAGCCAAATCTCGTAACTCGTCAAAATCCTGTCCGTTTGATAAGTTCCTTCCTCTGTTGTTTTCAGTTTGAAAGAATCCTTCAGTGGTTCAGTCAAAGAGTACTATTGACATCTCGCCTCAAACTGGCTAATACATCTGCAATACCTACGACCGCGAGGTTCTAGGGATCAAGTACCTTCACGGGCACAAATGTCCTCACTAGCTACGCAGCTAGATCGAATTCAGCCGCTGTCTGAAGGAGATTTCTGGCGGCCTCTTATGAGTAGTTTTCGTTGATTTCTACGATCAACACCAGGCGAATGCTGGAGCAGTACCCTAACAAAAGGGTCACGGACCGCGTGCGTTCTTTCTCTCCTCTTCCTTGACCTATCCTGACTCCTAACTTACACTTACGAGAATCACATGCACAACACCATCTATGCCGAAAGAGTAGTCGGGAGCTTAGAGCTCGACCCGGCTGGGACGGTACCCCGGTGGTGACAGATTCCGTGCTGGATCTCGCCAACCAACGGGAGAATATCACGCCAACTCCCGCCATAAGCATGCACTACACTTTTGGGACGAATTACTTCAGCGGTGGACGCGCTCGAAATCATTTATCAATCAATCTACCCATTTATTTCAGTACCATTTGTTTCACCCCAACCACGTAACTATTCAGAAACCTGAGCGTCTGATCACTTTTGTCTTTCTTGCTCGTCTTATTGCGATTGAAAGAGTCCTTCAGTGCGTCAGCCGAAGCGAACTGATGGCGTTCGCCTGGAAGTCTCAGGGAGCGCGGCAGGACGCGCAGGGCCGTCGCTTTCCCGCTTCGCCTTATCAGGCGCGCGCGGCGGACGGGCCGCTCGCCAGGGAAGCTCTGCGTGTCCTTAATTGCGCCATCTGTATTACGAGTGTCGAGTGTCGGTGGGAGGCAGGCCACGACTGCACCCCGGGGAAATGGGGAATAATTGGGGGAGATCTCCCGAATGATAGGGCACTGCTTAATCAGAAGGCGGGAAAAAGTGGGAGTTGGTGGGCATAGCGAAGCCTTTCGTCTCGCGATGATAAATTTCGCTTTTTCGTGCCGTATTAATGGGGGTTGTTTCCGAAGAATAGCGTCGCGGAACAAAGAAGACAAACATTGATCCTTCTCGGTCTCGCTTTCGCTTCTCGTTTTCACCTCTATTTTAATTATGTCTTTTGTATCTGTGGCTTTCTCTTAACAAGATGAAAAAGGCGCAATGAAGTATAATTCCTCACTTCTTATCGTCAATAATGAACGAATTCCAGAATGTTAAAGCCCCCGTCGAGTCGTTTGCCTTATGTTTTATTTCTGTCTATTTGTAGCCTCACGACGACAAATGACTTTCTTGTCGAACATAAGAAGGAATTTTATGTAGGGTCAGAGGAAGAATGTTTCGAAAATTTGCACAAACATAATTCGTTCATAATTGTTGATTACATTGTTTCAACGAGAGTAATACACTTGCTTGGTTTATATATATGCTATAATAAGGAAAAACGTTTTGATTTCCTTTGCTTACGAATTTTGTTATAAAATTTCGACATTCTTCCGAAGGATCGCGCCTACGCCGACGAGCGGCGGACCCAGCGATGACTCGAGGCACCGGCGTGTCTTCAAATTCGCCTCGCCAGCACGTCCATAACACTGGCTGATACGCTACAGCAGGACACAAAGAAAACGTGATCACTATGCTATTTTTTTACTAATTAAATTCTTTATCCACACATTTTAATCTCTTGAATTTTTCTCAAAAAATCATCGTTCAGCTTTACGAGTACAATATAGAATATAGCAAACCGACTAAAAATATCAAAAATAAAAGTTACAACAGAACTACTTAAACACAAATTATGGTCTAATTATAGGCTCACAAATATTATTTATGATTAATATTTATTATTGTAAAAAAGTAATAACAAAATGCGAATTTGAGACCGTAGAGAACAGGGAGCGAACTGACCAATTGCACGGAAGAAAGTGGAATACAAGGTATATCTGATGCTCTATATTCAAAAAATAGTGTATTATTTGTTGGTTTAAGCCGAGAATTAAGTGCTCGTCAACTTCAGCTAAAAATATCCCAACAATACAACCAAACTTCTCAAGTACGCACTGCGACAGAGCATTCAACACCTAACGTTTTTAAACTAGCGAGAGGAAACAGATGTTCAACATAGTATGCATAGAATTATGTACAATTTGCTGATATAACCTCAAGGGTTATATCAGCAAATTAAGTGTTAGTCAACTTCAGCTAAAAATAGCCCAACAATTCATAACGCAACGCATAAATACCTGAGTTCTGTCCCCAGCGTCCGTGAAAATACCTGCATAAATAATAAATATCTATTTACTATGTGTATCTTTGGCGGCCGTGCCAAATAAGAACAGACTGCGTCGTCGCCTTCCCCAAGGGCCGTGTGGCGCTTCGCCTGCATTGGAGCATCTGTATTGAGTGAGGAGGGAACGCATTCTCTGATTACGTGAGGTGAACAGATAGCGATCAGACGCCGTACCTTGGAAACCGTTTCCGGCAACAACTTCGATCGAGAAGAAGTAAACAGACAAGGGAGCCTCTTGTCATACTGCCAATTCGTGTTCCGTGTTTTGAACCGAATATACTTACTTTATACGTGTGTTTGAATGAAGAAGTCCATTAATGTATTTCTCTTTCTGACAAAGATAAGTTTTTCTTCTTCAACAGGCTTTGTGCTGTAGTGTTTTCTAACATTACACGAACATTTTATGCTAGTACGTTGAACTGGGTAACTGATGAGGTCGTCTCTCTTTACGACGGACGATAGCAATGAAGTTAATTCATCATTCTGGTCTAGTTCATTATCTCACAATGTTAATAGAGGAAGGTAGTTGAGCGTGCATGGTACCCGTTCCATAATTATAGCATGAGATTCCAAATCACCTAGTAAGCTGACACTAAGCAATTGATCATACAAAAGCTTTTGTTTACTTTTCCCTCATTCTGTATTTGATACCATCAATTAACGTAAGTTAAGACATAGAATTAAATAGATTATTGAATGAAAAGTAAAAGCTCAAAATGAAAGCGTATAAATAGTTAATTTGATAATAAATTACTTAATGTAGATGAGTTCCTGGAGTATACGTACAAGTATAGAGGTGAAAGAAAAAATTATCCTTCCGATTTAATTCACTTGCACATTCACCAGCCTTAATATATTGCGAATGAGCTAAAGCTCATTCTGCGACCGGTGTTGTTGAAACTCAGTACGAGGCGCGACCAGAAATAAAGTTTTATCAACAAAAAGAACACTCAATTTCATTAAAAAACATTCATTATAGTAGATACAGCACATGTTGCACTATTTGTACACATAATTACTACATAACTGAGTCATCTTCTGGGACAATTGAAGAACTTATAAGCGAACTGCCGACCGGACACGAATTTCCTGGGGTGTAAGAAGAGATAGAAATTGTTGGAGGCGAGATAGGATAGCGATTCAGTCTGTCACACAAGAGATATTCTGTAGCAGTTCCGCTCCACCCTATGATCCGGCCCTCTCCTCCACCAACTTTCATCTTGCCTTACTCTTGAAGACATTTCTGCCCGATCATCATTACGCGTATCAGTTACGCAGAAGTACAGGTGGCTGTCAAACACTGGTACCTCCACCAGGCGGCAGACCTCTGCAACACAGGGTTTCCATGGTGTCATAGTCTCAATTCTAGTGGTAATTATGTAGAAGAAGAATGTAATATGTGCTGTGTCTGCTACTGTAATGTTTTTCATGACATTGTGTTTTCTATTTGTTGAAGATTCAAAAGAACTAAGTCTCTTGCTGCGCACGTAGTTCACTTCGCTATTGTACTGTGACCAATTCCTCAAAAGATGGCCGAACAAACGAAACCAAATCAGCCCATCCACAAAGAACGGTTACGTTTACCTAATTATTTTTTCTGCAACTGCTCAGTGTATGGTGGCAGGCATATATGAAAATCAATGTAACACCTATTACACAAAAAAAGAGATATTAAGGATCGCAAGAGAGTTTTTTTTTTCAGAAACATCAAAAAACATATTATATATGTTCCAGTTGCGTTTCTACGATAGTAGAGGGAATATCATTGTGAAAAACAACAGCAATAAAATCTACTTTACTAAAATAAACATTTATTTCAAGTGCCCAACTTTTGACTCCAATAAATTGTATTTCGTATAAATATTTCCTACTACCCAATAAATACAATTCATAAGTAAAATAGTTGAATAATATTGTTATGGATGAGTTCCGTTGGATGATCAATCCAAGAAAGGGGGGAGAAGAGTGTCCTCCAAATTTGACCCCCTTCGCAAGCACATATTTTGCGAGTGAGCTTTGAGGTGGATATTGCCAATTCAGCGGTTACCTTCATCGTACGTGTTTTCCGGTGCTTCGAATGCGGCGGACGCCCTGATTCCTTTGTGTGTGAACCCAATGGAAGTGAAGTCGCGCCCGCGGGCGATGCGATGACACGAAGCGGCCCCAATGCGCGCCAATTGCTGCTAATTGCTCTTAGCAATGAGTCATTCGCTGCCCACGCTCCCACCACCTCACCCGCGACCCCCACGGGCTCCTACTCCCATCCCCCCACTTCCACCTACACCATAACCATCGCTCCCCACTCTCATCCCACCCCACCACTCCCTCCTCCCGCCTTCTCCAGCCACACATCCGCCTCCGATCCCCCCTCTCACCGGCTCCGCACCACACCGCACCACACCACACCATACCACACCACTCCCCGTCACACCACTCCACATCACACCACTCCACATCACACCACTCCGCATCACAGCACTCCGATCAACAGCACTCATCCCGCTCCCACACATCCATCTACAGCTTCGCATCACACACTCCGCATCACACACCGCTCAACGCTCGCATCACAGTCCACTCCGCATACACCCAAGCATCACTTCCGCATCAACCTCAACACCACTCCGCTGCCACATGCTCACACCACTCCGCATCCAACTCCAAACCACTCCGCATCACACCCACTCCGCATCACACCACTCCGCCATCACACACTCCGCATTCACACCGCAACTCACCCCACTCACGCACACACTCCGCATCAACACCACTCCGCATCACACCACTCGCATCCACCACCACACTCCGCATCCAACACCCACTCCGCCCATCAACACACACCTTCCGCATCACACCACTCCGGCATCACACCACTCCGCATCAACACTCCGCATCACACCACTCCGCATCACACCACTCCGCATCACACCACTCCGCAACACACCACTCCGCATCACACCACTCCGCATCACACCACTCCGCAACACACCACTCCGCATCACAACACTCCACTCCACTCCACTCCACTCCACTCCACTCCACTCTACACCACACCATTCCACACCACACCACACCACTCCACACCACTCCACACAACTCCCAGACAACCACTCCACATCCCACTACTCCACATCACGCCGCTCCACTCCACTCCACTCCCCTCCCCTCCACATAACTCATCACACCACTCAACACCACACCATTCCCTCTGCCCCCCAGCTCCTCCGCCCCTCTCCTTGCCAATTCATTAAAGACAATACCCTCTGAAGCTCGCCTCACCCGCCGCTCACCGCTCACCGCTCACCCTGCGCCCGCGTCGTGCAACGCCCACGCTACACGCGTGAGATGAGGATTGCCCTCGGCTGAGAAAAAGTGAAGATCGGGGTCATCCCCACTGAGAGTTCTATGTTCGTTCCCCACGTTTATTTGCATTGTTTGTTTCTGACCCGATGCCCGCGACATGCGCTTACAGGCGGGATACTCGCTTACAGGGCTCTAAGCAGATTACATTCAGGAGCAATTTTCGAACAAGAAGGAAACACTATTTATCTTGTTAGATCAAAGTTCATTTGGCGCGCCGACGGCTTTTCTGTTCTTATTATCATGGCGACTGGAGAAAAATAGAAGTTTAAACATGTCGCATTACTTTTAAAGGTTTTACGACTTTCTTAAATTTATTGAAAATATAATATATGTGCAATTTGAAATTAGAATGTAAAGTTAATAAATGATTAATTATATGTGCATTAGTTCAAGTATTTTTAGCCTTTAATTCTAGGAAACGTTTGAAATTTCACAAATGAATATTTTTGTTTAATGCTCGTAATAATTTCACAATTATAGTATAATATACTTGAAATCAGAGCGATTAGTTGTAACACTTAACATTATGATATTGTAAAATGTATAATACAAATGTTTTCAATTCAATTATGTTAACACTACTTTGCCAAACGGAGGGTCTTGCGATATTTATTTATGTAGTTATGTGGTAATTGGTGTGTAAAAGTTTTTTCTATACCAGTATTATAAACATCCTTTTCTATTGCAAGAAATCGTTCATAATCAGACATTTCAAGGTACAAATGATGACGTATTAGCATTTTACTGCGCAAAGGATTGTATCATCGCCCTTTTAGCAAATCATAACAAGAGAATCTTGTGGATATAGCAGTAAACGAAAGAGCCGATCAGAGTTTTCTCGCGCAGATGTCAAACACCCGAGACATTACAAGAACGTTGTTTCGCAAAATTAAGTTTTTTTCTCTTAAAATTTTATAATTTTGTTACAAGCATGCAAAAATATATTTAGTACATTCGTACAAATTTGAAAACTCGCTCCTAACGTTGCTCGTTTTCAAAACGTGTATTCTTGCAATAAAGCTTAACGTTATAAAGGAATTACATGAACAACTGTTAATTTACGGATTATTAAATCTAAAGCATAGAAGCATCTCAGTTCATGCCTTGAAAACTTTAAATGTCAGCGATTGCGCCCCTGTGGTACCCCGCCTCACTCCGTCCGTGCGCCGCGCGCGTCGCCCCGCCGCCGCCGCTGCCGCTGCAGATGTTGCCTCTTCCAGCGCATCCGCTCGGTTGTTAGCGTGATTACCGCTACAGCCCGTCGGATGGCTGCGGCCCCGCAACGTCTGGCTGGGGAATACTAACAGGGCGGAAACGCCTTCGATAAACTATATATTATCACCTGACAGTTGGAGAGTTTCTAACTGCGAAGTTGGGAGTCTATTCCAAAGCTCGCTCAAGTTTAAATTGTTTCCATTCCGACTTCTGCAGATGGAAAGCTCTTCGGCACTTAAGCGAACCGCCAGTGTTACCCATTAATTTCTAGCTTCGCAATTAGGAACTGTGAATTAAGAAATTAGACAATTTCAGCGTGACGTTTTGAAAAGAAATATCCAATTAGAGCTTGTTTAACAGGGAATGTAGGTCACCATTCTCCGTGGCGGGTTACCATATTCAAAAGCGGCTCTTTGCGAGTTAAATCGGTATGAAATTGGAACGAGCACGAACCGTGTGTTGTTTCCGAATTCTGCGGTTTGTTTAACGCTAATGAAACCTGCAAATGGAAAAGCAGCCCTGATATCGACACGGCTCGCGCAGGGTCGAAGTGCGTCGCAGATTTTAAAGTTACGAAGCCCTGAAAGCGCTGCGAGCTGCAGCGGCTTTATTGCGTGGAGGGCCCTCGAAGCGTTGGGCCCCGAACCCGTGGAAAAGGGCGGCTCTTCAGGCGAATGCGACCCGGGAGTTTCCCCGAAGCGCCTGCTGCTCCCGCTCTCGCTAGCTTCCTAGGAGAGCCGCCGAAAGCGCTACTAGAACAAATGACGACCCCAGTTGCGATGGCACGACACCGACCGCGAGGTGATGCTGCCTCTCGTTTTACGGGAAGTTCCCAGGGGAACGACCTGATGGGCTCCGTACGCAGGGTGATGTGAGGATTTTTATATGCATCTCGACATTTCAGTTGTCTCTAAAAGTAACAAAGTGCAAAAATATTTATTTCCTCTGATCAACAACAGACGAATGCCGGACCAAACGGGCCACGTGTGATCTTTCCTACCGCTTTCTTGTCTTATCCACTCGCCTCACACACGCACTTAAGCATGCACACACATCCTGAGAAACCTGTCTGGAGCCTAGAGCTTGTTCCGGCTGGGGAGGTGCCCCGCTGGTGAGAGATACCTGGTTGGGGAAAACATTTCTGAAGGGTATCAGTTCTGTTATAATTCTAATGTACTTTTTATGTTACTATATTTTTTGGTACTAAAAATTCATCAATGATGTTTGTAAACGTGTATGTACGCATTTGTATACGTATCTATTGAACAATATATCACCAATGCACTACAAAAGACACACTTCTAAAAAATTGTAATTTTGCTAAGAAACGGGTTGAACCTCCGGAGCCCTCCACCCTCATCACTGTACACCTAATATAAATAATTGACAGTATCAATATGACAATATAAATAATTAACACTCTTATCATAGCTGACTTGGTATGTTTATGAAATGTTTATTTGTCAAAGTAAACAATTTTCTAAACATATTTTCTTGGCCTGTGTCGAAAAAGATGATTTATGTTACATGTTACTCTTTTCTATGCACCGACGTTATGTGTCAATTTATGCACGCATATAGAGAGTGAATGAACATGCACGAATGACTAAGATTGAATGTATGAATGTATGTATGCAACAGGCATGTACATGTCCTCAGTATGTGTGCAAATATGCATATTTGAAAATGTGTTTATGTATGTTTAAATGTATAATTTTGTTCAAATATGTATGAATTACTAATTACATATTTGTTGAATTTCCTTAACATGCAGATAATTCAAAGAAACTTTGGCGTAACTGCATGTTTATAACTAATATTTGTATGTTGTTTTCCCATTAATTATTATATCTGTTGTATTCTACCATTAAACAACACATCTTTAATGTAAAACAAATTATAAATTTTAAGTATTTTATGTGTAGGGAAGACGCTTTGGGGCGTTTATGCCTGCCTTGTGTGCATATGTGCACGTGTGTCTGCATGCCCGGTGCGCTTGTAACCAAAGCAGTTTCATTTGGTTGATTACCTCTCGCTGCAGAACGTTCTACTCTAATTAACGTATTAATGTGTTTGCTTTTTGTGTATGGACGCATTGTGATGATAGTTTATGAGCCAATACAGCATTTTAAAGAGATAACGTTCCAAAGAGCTTTTTTGTTCGAATATCTTATTAGCTAATTAGCGCTTACCTCTCCGGCGCTTGTGAACCTTCAGGGACGTCTTTGGAATTGTGCCTTTCCATCAGCAATGAGAGAGAAACGGCTCGAGACAAATTGAAATTCATAGTACTGTCAATTTAATAATTGATCCATCCCTAAAATGATTTTCAAATCAATTTTTTTAAACACGGGATAAAGAATGATCTATGAGTAAATACACATCATATAAATTATTTCCAAGGGACGTCTTCAAATGCTTATTAACTTACTATTGCGCTCGCAGATTTTCACTATGATGTATGCATTTTTTTAAAATTTATTAAAGGAAGGTGTGGCAGTGGATAAAGAGTGAAGTAGAATTTAGGTGCAATATGCACTCTCCAAATCGAAAGTTTTCGCATTGTTACATTGAAGATCTTCCTTGAAGACTGTTTTGAAAGTATGTAAGCATATATTCATTTTAATTGTTTGTTTGGAAATTATATTTATTTTATTTATGCGTATACTTTCCGTTTTACGATAAATTAGTTTACCACAAATTTTCTAGTACATTCTTAACAAGGACAAAACCAAATAAATGCACCCAAAACTAAGTAAGAAACATTTTACTAGTTGTCAGTATCTCCTTTGAGTGAAAACTACCTCGGAGCAACTTGATTCACCCTCCACTGCATCGCTGGCTCCAAATTCCTCCATTTTAGGCCCAGTTCGAGCACAATAGCTGCGCACCGCATCGCAGCACACACCGCACAGCCCACAGAGGCACTCGTAAAACCTCGGCCGGCCGCGCGGTCCAACCTGCATTGTCGGACGGCTTGACAAATCACCTCCAGCGGCCCCTTAAACAGGATAACGGCCGTCCATTTGCATTCCAATAGCCAACTTATGTTTTCATTCAATCCGCGTGCGTGGAATCGCGCGAGAGGGAGGTTCTGATGAAACACGCGCAGCTACACTCGCCAGCGGCGCGGCGTGGGAACTTTTTTATAAATATTCATGGCAGCGTATTAAAGAACACCGCGCATGAACTTTCTATTGTCGGTCTCAGCCACTCCACTTTCGGGGTTTTCTCCGAAGGAACGCCGAGCCCCACAATGGTAATACTCGAGCTGCACTCCGGCAGGAACGAAACGACTCCGGTATGAAAGAGGGGTTTCTGAAAGAAAGTTGTTAAATTTTCGCTCCGGGAATTAATGTGATGTTTGAACGTGATATATTTCGTTGCTTGTTCGCGCAAACTGCCGACGCCGCAAAACTGGGAACGTCGATATTTTACTGCGCGTTGTGACGATATGGGCAATGGCGGGACGGGTGTGGCTTTGTGGGGGCCATTTATCGATAACGAGCTGCTGCGACGTGACCTTAAAGGTCAAGGTGACTGGTTTTTATACGAAATCAATCACCCCTGTGATGGTATTCATGATTCTGTCGGGAATATATTGTAGCCATAATGATGTCGGCTTTACTTTTCATGTTTGTTCATAATACCGATACAATGCAAGCAAAGGAAATTACTTTCAGAGCAGCACTTGTTTACTGGGTTATTTTGAGAACTGACAAATTATCTGGCTGAATTTATATATAAATTGGGAAGCCCAGACTAACTTTCTAGTATGAATTTGCTTTCTGATAGTGTTTCAAGTAAGAAGAGAAAAATAATTCAATAGAGGTAATATTATTTTATTTCGACTTCATAGTACTGACTTCCTTATGTCACATGTCCATTAATCAACTCCCAATCTGCAACTGGAGTGATGATGTAGCACTTAATTTAAATGACATAACTGTAATTATTCACGCAGAAATTGAGAGATAATTAAACAGCCTATGGCCATGTGAGAAGTGCCAATGATGTTGTTAGATAACCAGAATCTTGGGGGAAAAAGAAATAAACAATTATTGCTTTTTTAAAATGATAACATTTGGTCGTGTAATTCTATCATAGTGCGCCTACTTAGTGAATTCGCAAACTCACAGCGTAGAAGACAATGTAGGAGACAGTTGACGCGATTCAACTGCAAGACTCCAGAGCAGAGGCCGCTCACATTCAATGTTTGCTATTTACTCGTTGCATCATGGAACTACATTTTTGATGATCATAGTGTGTAGAGATATATATCACATATTTTCATATACCTCGCGATGTTTTGGCTTTAATACTAAACATTGTTTTGTAAACGTTTTGATAGTGTATAAAGTAATATGTATTATAAGAGTACTTTATTTGTTTTTCTTAGGGAGTCTGTGTGCTACTGCTTGGAAAGCAGTTTTGCGTAGTTCTGTTTAGCAGCACTTTTGGAGCTGCAGGCTGTGAAAAATCGAAATACTATTTGTAATACTACTGAGAATTTTGAATAAAAAGTATTTCGTTTACATATAAAAATTCTTCGCACTTGTTTAAAAACTTCTCTTAACTAATTTTTAATAAATAAACATCTCACTAACTTATTAGAAAGGTTAAATATGAACTTTATGTAGATACGTAAAGCATTCTCAGTATATTGAATAATGTTTTCAATAATGATTTTTTCTCCGCTTACTAAGAAGCTAGGTAATCACATAAAACACGTTAAATAGATTATAAAATACTACATAAAATAAAGAGAAAGTTGAAAAAATGAAGAATTACCTAAAACAAGATTTTTACTTTGCACAAAATTTTTAGATATATAAGGAATAAATTATTGTAAAAGATACCCAAAATCATAAACAGTTAACTTTCACGCGTTAGTTTCCTTTTGTCATTTTGTTACTTCTCCTCCCTTTACAGTTCCCTAACTATGGCCTTACTTCCTGGGAGCCCAATGAACAGATTTAATTTAATTTTGCATGAGACATCTGAGCTCGCGCTAACGTAGAAGAGCAGAGGCAAAATTAATTTAGTGCTCGGCATTGTTAGAACGAAAACCTCTTTTACGCTGCGGCCCTTTATTAACTTTTAACAAGAACAATTCTGTCCTTAATCGAAAAATTATTCAAAACAACATTCAAATTACTCACAACGAGTGTGTGCAATTTCCGCTTAGTTCCTCCATTTTGCTGTTTCAGCAGTGGCTGGAAAATTCTTCCAAAGTTTTCTTCCTTACCTGAAACAAATTTCACAATTACATGTTAAACAGTATTACTCAAAATTCAAGTTCTTTAGAATTGCTGTACATTTTTAATATTCGGATGTTCCATTCTAAATTTCCTACTACGAATCCAACTCTCTCAGGTGGCAATTTTCTCTTGTTTATACTTTCGCTTTCAGTAGTAGCATGCATTTGAAAGCAAACATTGAGATCAGAATCTAGAGGTGAGAAATATATGGTTGTTTTGGAAAATAATATTTATCGTGTACCGTTTGCTTTAGAGATACGGCACATTTACGAAGTCTGAAATTTGCACATGACCGTCATCGCGTCTCCTCAGTAGGAGGTGTGTGTTGAGATAAAATGATGAAGATAATGCTGATGATGTGAATAATGAACACGAAGATGAAAAACATGATAAAATGAGAGGCAGAGGAAACAGGCGAATCTTCCTGAAACCATCTTTCCCCGTCACAAATTCGTTTGGAGCGTATGGGGATCGAGTGCACGTTTACTCACGGTCAACGTGGGCTGTGGCCCGGTTGGCACATTTTAAGAGGCGGAATTTTTTTCAATAAAAGTATTAGGTTGCAAAATTAAAATGACCTGAGTTTACCTAATTAATTTTATTTAAATATAACAAATTTGCTCGGATTCAAATAAATTCTTAATAATAAAGGAATAGTCTTAATTCATATTTAAGATTTACTGTTAACGTTTTCTAATCATTTAGATTAAAATATTTAAATCGAAGATCTTGTATTTTAAATGTAGATTACTATAAAAGTTTTGAAGATCAAATGCATGAAAACCGCCGCACCAGCTCAAATATTCGTTTTTTAATGTGTAATGATAAAATAGTTTTCACAAACACCTAAGAAAACCAGATAAAGATAACCGATAAAACTTTGATATATTAATTTTGCTGTTCTCTCGATAATGTATTTGTTCAAATGTTTTAATGGTCAAGGTTATTTTACAGTTATTACATTCTGTATCTATATTTTTATAATAATATGAATTAACTTATTACTTTTTGTTAGGTATATATAATTAAAATAACTTAATTTATTAAATAATAAGTTATATAGCATGGCCAAATTGATGTGCCCGTCATCTGCGATTTATCTACATTTCGGGAAAGAAGTGAATTTGGTCATCTATTTTAAGAGAGAAACCTCAAATTTGGAGGAAGTAAATTGAAATGCATTTAATAATAGTGATATATTTAGAATATTTTTAGACTAAGAGTCTTAAATGTAGAATGTATCATTCTACTTGTTCATAATACAAGTTACTTTCGCTACCGACCAGAATTTTCCGCGTCATTGTAATGCCTAAGAGGTTTTTAACTTCTCTCACAATTGTAAACTTCCAAACCAATGTTCTCTGACTGAAACTGTTTTTCTCGCCCTTTTTTGTACACTTAATTCCACTAGAACAATATATAACACATTCTATCTTGTATTAACTCAAAATAAAAAAAACATTTAGTTTCAAAGGACAGTGCAAATTTCATATAATGAGGTACTGCAAAATGTATTTCAAAGAATGGCAAGCCGTAATGAAAACATAAGTGTGAAGAACATTTCAATCATCAGCTTCAATAAATTGTTTACAGGACTATTTGGGTTTATATCTTCATACGTGAACTTTATCCTACATTTTTTACATTATTACATTCTTAAATTACATTAAGTGTTGTTATTTTGTTATACGGCCGTGGTCTTAAGGATTCCCTTCCAAACGAAGCATTAAACTGGAATTCGGTGTCCAGAATCGTCTGGCTGCGCCGTCAGCGCCGGTGGATCTCGTCCTGAGCGCCCTCTCGCAGCCGCAGGATTACGTTGCCGCAGACGGACGCCCGAATCAGTCCCAGGCCCAGACCCGGTCGATAATTAATGGCAATAATTAAAGACGTTCAAGGGGAGAGACCGTTCAGCGTTCAACGTCCCCGGCGCGTCGGCCTTGCGTTTCCCGGAATTCTACGGCAACAATGAGGGCAAGGAAACAATCAAGAAGCGAATTCAATTTTCAGTTATCGAACTAATATTTGCCCGTACGTTTATAGCTACAAACGCTCATGTTCAATTGGATGAAAAGAAACATACAAAGTGCAAACCATTTTCAATATCCTTACAGGAAGCGCGGACCAACAAAATCTATTAATTTCGTGAAAAATACAAATCGTGCCATATTACGCTTGTAGCGTGTAAAACACGCGTGGCTAACTTCCCGCCACAAATGAATCCTCCGATAATTCGCACTTTACTCATATTCCATATTTTCTAATCCAGAGGACAAAAAAAAGTAAGAGACAAAATGACCGAGATCTTTATTTTTTTAGTTACTGAAGGTCACTTTTTAATTACCAAGGTAATTCAGTGACCACCGTAATTAACATAGGTTTTGAAACTTTTGGAACTTCAATAACATGGGTTACAGAACTCACATACGGACACACATACACACTCCATGTTTGGTGTGATTTTCGAACCAGCGCCCCTTCAGACGCAAGGCAGCTGACCTGACGTCGATTTCGTGTCTGACCCTCGCTTCAAATATGGTAGTCAAAATTGTTGATGTTGAAACCCCATGCATTGTCAAACTAAAATATGTGGATGAATTCAGCCTTTTTCGGGGGGTCCACAAGAGAATTGTTCACATACTCAACCTATTTATATGCCGTTAGTTATATATTATTAATTTTAAATAAATTAATAATAATGAAGACGTCTTTGGCATAAAACTTTTCGACAGACAGTTTTTACATATAAATGTATATTCTCTTGCACAACCCAATTGAAAGTGTAGAGCGCTCATTTTGTTCAGAGTCAATACTTCGATTACCTCTGTTATTTTCTGCCAATGGTAAGTGGATTCTTTATACTGCAGTAACTTTACAAGAATATATGAATGTGGAATCCAATTTGAAAAAGCATGAAGTGTATTAATAATTCGAGAGAGATGTGTTCCTCAACCTTACAGCAACGCTACCTTTTACAGACGTTTCAAGAACATTTCTAATATCCGATATCTGTTCGTTTAGGAATAAATAATTAAATTTCTCCCAGAATTCAAACTTTTCTGTTTGCAAACAATTAAGTGCCACTGAATTTCTTTGTGATCAATGAAAAGATACTTTAATCAAAGGCCTGATAGACTGACACGTCTAACGTTATTGTACACATTTTACCGCCTGATCTTGTGTTCAATTGATTTATAGATTTACGATGTAGTGCAATATCATCTACTGTGACGTATTCAACGGGAAACATTAAATTAGAAATCCCAACATTTCTGAGAAAAATTATTTGGCATCACAATCACCCACAATCAAAGAAAACTCTTCCATGCTTCGTCTTAAACAGTTCAAAAACCATTTTCATTCGTTTGAAAATGTTCTATATCCCCTCAGTTCTTCGTAGCCGGCCTGGTTGCGAAGGGACTGGGAGCACTGCAGACGTATGCGTTCTAATGGATGTGGGTTCGATACCAAGTAAGGCGCGGATGTTTTCAGTTGTGTTGTGGCATGGTGTGCATTCCAAGAACGCCATATATCTCATGGCAACGTATTTTCTTCCTTATTTTTACCAGCTAAATAGCTAGGCCGAATCCTGCCGCTGTCTGGAGGAGAATGTTAGAGATCGGCTGCTTTGATCGGAAGTTTTGTCCAATCAACATCCAGCGAATACTGGAGCAATACCGGTCTAGGACCCCGCGCGATTTTTCCTTCCTCTTCCTTGGCCTATCTTCACCCCTCACACAATTACACTCACATGCAGTATACCACCACACTCGTGGGAAGGCTAGTCGGAAGCTTCGAATTTGCCCGGCTGGGGGCGGTGCCCTGCTGGTCGAGATACCTGGTTGGGGAATATACCCGCAAGGTGACTTAGGTCGACGCCGGATTACGCCAGACAGCGGAGAAAGATCACCGCCATCTCCTGGGTTTAAAGCATGCACTACGCTTACGGGAATAATTACCGTAGACGTCGACGAGCAGGGATCACTAATCAACCAAGGGGCTCGAGGGGGGAACAGCTTTGGCACTTGGTAACACTGCCCAGTTCACTGTTCCCTGTTCCGAGGTTTTGCTCTCTCCGTCTCCCTGTGATCCACATCACAAAACAAGCGAACGTCGCGGAGGCAAGCTCATCCCTCAGGGATCTGCAGTCTTCTCACATTTCTGCCGCATCTGCTTGGAACGGATGCCTCACGGGGCCGTACGTGTGCTGAAGTCTGGCTGGTTCCCGGAGAAGTAGGCGCCGCCGGCAGACGAGTCAGAAGACAAGAGATCTCATTTGCATGTCGCAGCTGGAGCGCTTAGAAATTGCACAGTTATTGCGGCGAAGTAGACTGTATTGGTGGATCAACAGTTTAACTGCCAACAATACACGTATCCGCAGACCTTTTCCGAGTTTCCAGCTCAGTGCGAATTGAAGCTGCTACAAAGTACCCGGCGCCTGACTCGCTTGTTTAGAATTAGCTTAATTCTACAAGATGTTTTAAATAGATTGCTTTCAAATGAAAGTCGTCACTTTTTTTGCTCTTGATCAACTTACCTGAAAAAATTAAATAAAGAATAAGAAAATAATGAATACAAAACTAAAGATAAAAGAAAAGAAAAATAATTTTGCATAAAAGTGGAGTTGGAAAGATAGAAGAAAGATTAAAATAGAAAACACCATTTACGGAGTCAATTCATGAAACAAGTATTTCTCTTATACAAATGTCACACAATATGTATATTGAAGTAAAGTACGTAAAGTTCTTGATTGCAGAAGAGTTTTTGAGGCGAGCCAAGTCAGACATAAGCGTTCATTCCGCATATTTTAATAAAGGGGTAACCTGACTGGCAAGAAATGTACCGTTTGCGTATCGCGTAGTATCTTAAGTGTTTTCATCTCGATAATTCGTCTGTAACTGGACGCCTTTCATGTACTGTTTCTTTTTCCTTTTGTTGTGGACCGCCCGCACAGCGCCGCCCCTTTCGTGCGAGCGCGGTGCGGCGGGCGCCGAGGCAGGCAGGTCGCGGCCGGCCTCAGTGTTCGACAACTCGATAGCGAGCCCACTCGAGAATGACGGTCGATGCTGAGGAGGGTTCAATATGATCAGCCCCGCCCCCGGCCCCGGC
>BOPP01000032.1:2241174-2251476 GCA_017312745.1 Gryllus bimaculatus
GAAACTGCAAATGATCTGCTGTTCGGCGTTGTCGCCTGTGCGTCGAAGATCTGTCGCGACGTTTCGCCATCTTGAACGTGATCTTCCTCAAGGGCTAATTGACCTCTGCAGCGCTTTCTCAGACCGCCTCGAGGAAAGACAAGATAGTCGAAAAATGACATTCGTCGACCGCGGTTCACTCAGATAAGGCAAGATCAGTTTGCATGATATGTCAACGGAACCTACGACTTCGTTATTAAAACTCAATCAAAAGGGTTTGGAAATACAAATTTAGAATAATTGTTTTGTGTTCCATAAAATTTCAGCTGTATTTGTCATTTTATACGTAAAGCAGTTTTTGTATTGGTCCGTTGTAACAATGTTGTAAAAAAAATTAAAAAATAATAATAAAACTTATCTTTTAATTTAATAATGAAAATTATATTTTACATAAAAAGACCAAGTATCGCCTAAAATAATACAATTATTTTTTCAAGTTGACGTCTAAAATGAGCGAATAAAAAGTGTTGTCGATCATCACTGCACCAAATCTGTAAAATGTTATGAAATGTATATACGCTGTCTTGGGGGCAGAAATAACAACAATCTATACAAGCAAATACTAAAAAAAATTGAAGGTTAATAATTTTGTGCTTCACCAATTTTAAGCAACATTATTAATTATGCAACTGCGTCCACACGTAAGTAATTTAATTCAAATCGACACTTTTTTTCTGATAAATATAGACAATGCCGAGAGTATCCTAACAAGCGTCGCAGCGATCTGTCCAATTAACATTCAGTCTTCTGTCCCTACACACATGCTCGCACTACATTGCCACACATGTTAGTTAGGCTTGTCGGGAGATTTGAGCTTATTCCGGCTGTGTTACGCGCCCGCAGTGCTGTGCAAAATCCTGTGGGGGAAACTTCACAAGCTATGTGCAGGCCGGTGCAGATCTCCTTTTCAGGGTAGTCGTACTACTTCCGCAGCATAAACGGAGAGGTGAACAAGGCGTCAATGGACGGTCTGGCAGTCCTTTGGACTGAGAGTTTCTAGTTCGATCCAATGGTGGAAGGATTTCGCCACCAGTGTAGCTAAGATTAGCTAACACCGTCGAGTTCTATTGCTTGTCTGGAGGAGAATTAGCGGCCGTTGTTCTGAATCAGCTTCCCTTGTTTCTGCAATCGACGCAACTCCGTGAATCCAGAGCTGTGTCTACCAAATGGTCCACGACTGCCCGGATGTTACCCTTCCTATTTTTGTCCTATCACACCTGATTACACAATTACACTCATGCCTACTCTACACACAATATGCGGGAGACGGTCGACGATAGGCTTGTCTGGTGGGCGGTGCCTCGCTATAGGAAGATACCTGTTATGGAAACCCGTTAGTGACTGTTTGTCAGCCGCCCGGGTCTCACGCATCCAGCGGGAGATGGTTATCGCATCTCCTGAGGAAAACGCTTTGCCAGAACATTACGAGACTGATGAATCCCAGCTTTTGGACGCGCCCCGGAAGTCACTCACTCGCTGCGTCTTGCAAATTTCTCAGAGAGTAATGCTCACATATTTGGCACATCGGAAACGAAAATCTTCGTTCTCTTCACTCATATTTTTACTACTGTACTCACTCACTAACTCACTCACTCATATTTACATGGATCTCCGGTAGCCTTCATTTCTGAGTTACTGATCCATCAACGATTCCTTTAAGATTTGAATAATTAGTGTAGAGATATACTGTAACAGACATTTGTTGGAATTAATAACATACATTGGACAACCTCTAATATATAAATTTTAATATATGTACTATATATAACATATATATATATATATATATCTATATATATATATATATATATATATTTATATAATCTCGTTTTCCTATGAAGATACCTTTCAGTTTTTGTGCAGAGAACATTGTGTATACGAGTACAACAATAGTTACGAAGAAGAGAACAATTTAAAGGTCATCCATCGCTCCCAGCACGAGGTGCGCATAAAATGGAATAAGAGATTAATTGAATTTTTAGGTTTAAAATTTCTTTATGAAGGATGCAGAATTGAATGGACACGCTTAGAAAGGCTGACAAAAATAGACCAGTCAGTACATGGTGTGGTTTTTCACTACACGTATACGTTTGTGATAACACTGATATTGAATCGTGCTGTTAAGTAGAATGGTCTTTTCTTCCTACTTACATAAGATGAGATATTAAAAAAAAGCATACTAAATTTTCTGTAATAGTACAGTGAATACTTATTCACGTTGTTCTTACTTAGAAGCACAAAACTCTCGTAGAAATTACAGCTTATCTAAAAATAGAACTAAATATACAAACAGATAAAGTGAACTCAGCACACACAAACTCACTCAAGTTAATATAATAATCAAAAGTATTTCCTCTTGCTGTCAATTCTATTTGCACGAACTTCTAAGAAATGATCTGAAGAACTATATTACAAATTAAATTAAAGTCTTTAGATTTATTTTCTTTAGAGAATTCTAAAATTGCATGCATTCTTTATTTGTTTGGTTATCTTGGGTGCTAATTCATGGTATTCTATCTTTAATAATTCTTTTCTTATGACTCGTCATTCCTCCTTCTTAAGTGATTGCACTCTCCAAATTTTCTCTACTTTCCTACGGTTTTCTACGTTTTTATTTTATTCACCGGAATTATATTTTGTTTTAGGCAAGTTATCTTTCATACAGGTTCTTCCTTGTTATCCTATGGATTACAGTTTGGTAGTTAATGGACTAATTCATCAAATAATCTTATAATTTCGTTTTTTTCTTGAATGCAATTAAGGGGTCATCAATCCTTTGGGAATCTCAACTTCGCAGCTTGTATTCATTTAATTCGTTTCTTTTCCCTTGTTATGTTTCAGGATTCAACACTTAGACATTGGTGTGGTAATGACTTAATAGAACTTCCGAGATAGTGGGATCATTCAGTATCATCCGATTTTTTGCAGTATTACGTAATTTCTCTCAGAAGCATGCGAACGTCTCTGAAGATGAGGCTGAAGGGCGTGCACGCGCCAGCTACAACGACCATGGAGTCCGCAGCCATGTGGCGAGTGGATGGCGTGCGTGGCCCATGGCAAACGCGGGGGTGGAGGGGTGGGAGGGCGGAATGGCGAAGGGGCGATGCGTGTCGGGAGAGCACGTGATCAGTTGAGGGCGCGTCCCTGGGATGGCAGCGACAACGCAAGGACTCTGCCGTGTTCCCTACGGCGCGGTTCTTCTCGCAGGTATGAGGTGCAACGTGCACTCATGCATGCTGCTTAAATGTATTTAGTTTGTTTTAAGACCTTAACATTAGAGGTATGGTCAGAAAGTATTCTTGACCGTTCTTTTTAAAAGGATCTCATTCATTAAATTATTTAACATGGAGTTTACAGAATTTGTCTTCAGATAAATTCCAACAATCTATACACTAAAGAAGAAATACAGATTTTCGGTGTAGTGAGTCTCTTTGAAACTCACCAACTCGTGTCAATTTGGAAGAACAAAAATGACATTATCGTTTTTTTTTTCGTTTCTGTAGACTCATAAAACCTTGAGGAAAATATATTTTTCTTCTTTAAGAAGGGTCAGGACAAAAGTCCTAAACGCATGTTAAACTTTATATTTGAATAAAATAATAAAGTTGATTGGTGAAAATTTTTTTCTGATCTTGCTCCCTTCTACTGTTAAGCTTATTAATACTTAATAGTCTGTGAAATCTCATAACTTGCATAAAATTAAATATTAATAGAATTTAAGTTGTATCATAGTTCGTCTTATCGGACCGCACGGCAACACTTCCTCCCCTCCTCCCACCCCCCTCTCCCACCGATTCTCACAATCGCTAGCTAGTACGAGGGTACCGCCCTCATTGTAGTTTCCGCTTGGTATTGCCCGCCAACGCTCGAAGCTCGGAGTAGTGGTCTCCGGGACACACACGATATCACTCGCTCTCTCACGCTTTTCTACTTTGTTCATTCTGGTCCCTCACAGCTTCCTTCGTTGCAAGACCGTCCTTCATCTCAAATTCAGCCCACAAGCCGCTCCGCCCCTGGCATCTTCACCTTACCAAGCGCACCACCCAATCATCTAATCTCCGCTAGTCAAATATGATCCACACACACGTATCAAGAACGCACGCTCTCTCTCCGTCTTACTTAGTTTTTTTACGCCTGTATAAGGCTCAGCACTTACCCTGGCATCCGTTTTTGTTTTTGGTGTTTCGGTGGATATTGTAGTTCTCACAGTTAATTGTACACACTTCATTCTGGTCACTTTCTTTTCTCTCATGTTCTACCTCCTTAATCTATTTCAAATTAATTCGCATTTCATCTAGCGAGTGCTTGACCAAACGCAAGTACCCCCTGCAGAAATGGTTAATCCGGCATCGTTCCGTCGCAGGCAGAGCGTTGAGTTATAATGGCCCTGAGCGCGGAGGGAGGCGGAGGCGAAGACTTTCTCTTGGCAATTAGAAGTACTCATGTGCAGGTCTGGCGAGACGGAGTTGTTGTATAGGTGAGTACATCAGGGGTGTGATTAGGGAGTTCTCGGAAGAATGAGAGTGGATATGAGTATATTCGCCCGATCATTATATTTATTATCTGCAGTGTGGTATATTATTATTATTATTATTATTAATTATTATTATTATTATTATTATTATTACTATGTATCCAAATTCTGAGCAGGGGCATCGGGCTTTACACGTCCCCCACCTTCCTCACGGTTACTCTCCTACTGCATTCTTGAGATTACATCTGTGAGGGACATGTGCGCGGGATGGCGAGATAGCGTGGTCGTGTGTGAGCACAGATACGTGAATCGTCGAAGCAAGGGCGGCAGATGCTAGTATAGTGACTGTAGGCGAGGTGATACATGATCTGATTTGGTTATAGCAGTCGCAGTACATATAGGCGCCGTGGAGGAACACTACTTCCCTCCTAGATAGTTAGATGATCATGGATCGCTCACCGATCAGTATGTGCGGGCTCTGGGGCCAGATTATTGCACTGTGGCTCTCAAGCGTTCAGCGAGGTGGAGATTATGCACACTGCTGGCTGGGAGCGCGCAACAGGAATCGGGGCATGTCGTCTCTATCTTGAGGTGTGAGTATGTATCGTGCACTGGAACGTGGTCTCGAGAGACGGTGTAGACGATAGCGCGGCCAATCGGAGTGTCGCGTGATGAGAGGGCAGCCAGATCGAGCGTGAGTGCGTGGAGCCTTCGCGTATTATAGTAGAAAGTGCTGGACATCTATTATGGCGCTGGTGCATTGCAAGGATGCGAGGCCTGAGTCGGGTCTCTAACCAGCCAGAGCAGAAAAAGGCAAAAGAAGAGCAGAACGGGATGCCCATCCCCCCTCCCGGGCCCGGCCCCGCCCCTACCCACTCCGGGCGGCGACCGCACCTACGGCGCGCCGGCGGTTCGTGATTCCTCGGCCTGGCTCCGTCCTTTATGGGTGGCCCGCCCTCCCAGGCCCGCGGGCCTCGACACGCACGAAGCCCGTTCCGCCTGCCAGCGGGCGCCGGGCCGACCGCTCCGCCGCCCGCGCCCGCCGCCGCGCGGTGCTCCCGGGGTCCGTGTCACCTTCGGTCGTGTCAACGCCCACTACGATCGCCGCCCCGCGCGTGCTCCACTTGCCGGCCGTGGTTCCTGGGACAGAGAGCTCGCCGCAGACGTCACGGTGCGGAGCCGGCGCGCACATTACCTCCTTCTCTCTGGTCGCATGTGCGACCACCGCGACGCCCGCCGCCCGCCGCGTATACCGGCTGCCTGCGGTGTTTTTCGCAGCGTCCCCGCCCCGCCCTCCGCCCCCAGAATTAGCCGCGTTTACGCGTCGCGCGCTGGCTCGATCGGAACAATGATGTGCCTTAAGAGAGTGTGCAATAATGTTACTCCGTGTTGTTCTGTACATTTGAAAGAGAAGACTGATTAAGACAACATGAGAACAAAGCGAGATGTTGTGAGAATAAATAATAAATATGCGTAAAAGAATTGAAGGATAAAAATAAATAGAGATAGAATATAAAAATCCTGAATATTAATAGTATCAGAGATGTGAATGTAATAAATGAAATAAAATACGACTGTTATAATAGACGGCAAGATATAAGTTAAGGTATGGAAGTCTACGAGAGTAAGGAAATGTTCAATTTATACATAAAACGGACATTTAATGTATTTATGAAACAAATAATCGAATCGGAGTTATGAAAAGACGTGCTAGTGTTAGTGAAATGTTTATGAAAACGGATAAAAACATATAGTGCTCAATAAAATTCAATTCTCTCTCGGGAACTAAAATTCTCATTCAGAACTTTTTTCCAACATTTGTATTTACTTAATTCTGTAAAATGTCACAATTTGTTTGATTGTTTATAGAATGTCAAAAGCAGAATGTGACGTTTTGGAGAGGAAGAGCAAGCGTGGTAAAATTCACGTGACTACGAATTCCACAGTTCCCTGGGGGAAAGTTTCATGTCTAGTTGTTGTTTTCTCGCATAACTACTAATTAAGCGTTCGTCACATAGGTCGCACGTTATGACCGTCATGCAAAATTATTTCGTGAATTATGTTTTCAGGATATTGTCATATGATGTTTGTCTTTACGCCCACCTACTGTTGGCCATTAAAATGGCTATTAATTTCTAACGGTCGTTGCGCAAACTTAGAAAAAGAAGGAGATCCGTGTTTTTCATCTAGAAATTCACAACTTTCTTTCGACCTCACGTTTAAAACAATCAATTGACTTTAATGATCTAAGACTCAAACGATCCGTTCCCAGCTTGGAATAATCGTGCATTTACAGAGTACTGAACACCCCATGTAATTCCATTATCCTCGCCCCACCAGTAGGGGACACTTCCACACACCAGAATAAATTGCAACATCATTGACAGAAAATTTTACATATTTAACTAGTATTTATTTTTATAACAATATATATTATAACCATTTTCTGCAAGTTTGTATTAAAATATATTAAGTTTCTGAGCTGTGGCAAGGGCATTAATGCGACTACTTATATGTTTGCCCTCGCCGTACATTATTTACTCGCATAACCGTGATTACTACTATATTAATAAATATTTTGAACACTTTCAGTTTTTGTGGTCCTCTCCGCTGGAATACCAATGACCAATACTTTTTTTGGTTGAAAGACGAAACTGTTGCTCGAGGTTAAGAGAGGTCCTGAACATAATAGTCTTAAAATATCAAATAGTAACACCTTACCTAAACAAATATACAGGAGAAAAACTGCGCTGAGATCCACCGTTCACCGATCCCTTTGGTTGCGATTGTTAAAAAGCACTATAGCAAATTTAAACCAGTTAATGTATTCAAGGACACAATGCTAATTGACTTATCACTTCACAAGTTTTCAATTTGACCAATTTAGGGGCAGGAGTTCGATTTTTTATACGAGCTGAAGAAGCTCGCGTTGCTTGGTTACTTTCCGCAAGCATCAATTAGGAATAGGAATTAATTCATTTTAAGGAGTAAACCTGATCTGCTCCACCATCCTTTTTCTGCCTGCCCGCCTCGCCCTGTCTAGTTTCACCTCGTTCCATCTTACTTTCCCACCTCGCTTCACATTGCCTTCTCTGGTCCTGTATTGTCCCGTCCTGCCCTGCCCTGCCATGTTCACTATGGCCATTGTTGCTACCACCATTTGTTGCCAAGGGCCGCTGTAAATAGATGCATAGTTGTATACTCTCGGCAAACTTCCAGGAACTACTCCATATTTGACCTTCAACTACGGAAAGCCTAATTACACTCTCGGAATGAAGCAAAGTGCATAAGGTCCAAAGTTATGTGAGTTTCTAGAAAATGTTTGGTATTCTTAGGAATATTTCCTCATTACTTTCAAGATAATTAGCCATGATAAATAGACAAACAAACGGTTAAATGTTTATATGATGTATATAAACAAACGAGCTTTTTAAAAGCAGTTATTTTGAAATTAGTCAGATCTTTTAATTCGATATTAAATAAAAACGATATTCTTGTGAGCCCGTCTTGTTTCCCATCAAAACACGTCTTGTCTTGTCCTATGCTTGCGCTATACAGTGATATGACGCAACGGTGCGTCTAGCGCCGAGCGGTTTAATTATTTATCTCACCACACATCACCGCTCGCTTGCTCCCCTGCTCTGCCCGGCCTGGCCTGGCCTGGCCTGGCCTGGCCTGGCCTGGCCTGGCCTGGCCTGGCCTGCCTCGGAGCATTTCCATATCCACCCTCGCCCCACGAGCAACTGAACACGACTGCGATTCATGTTTATTGCAGGGACCTCAACAGCACGCCCACCGCCCACTCCGCGTGGCCCCTTCAAGGAATCCCTCGATCCACGCACCGCGCGTTGCCAAAGCGAATAAAGCCGACAGTGAAATAATAGAATAATTGAAAGTGTCGAAACAGGTACGCATTTCTAATATCTTGAAAATTTGGGAAAATTAAAACAGTTATTTATGATACGAGTGGCGGTAAAAGTAATATTTTATTTTGCGAGAGGGGAAGGATGAAGCTGACAGGTCGAATGACACAATTCTTGGTGCAAAGTAAACTTACTTTTACCACGTGTGTCATAAATTATTTTTTAGACAGCCTTGGTGACTTTTTTTATTCATTGAAACATACAAATCACTTACTTGGGTACCTAGCACGTACCATTATGAGATTTGTAGCTCATCAGTCGGAAGTATCTTGTTTCTTTTCTTGCATTCATAGTTTTATCTGAAGGTTTTAGCATCGTCTCACTTCTAGCACTAGTGCTAAAAATTGAACTTTGAGCACGCCGGACATGCCTAAACCTACAGCCCTTTTTCTAGGAGCTATCTAATTTTCTTTTTTAACTTTTCATTTTTAACGGTTTTACTGATGATTTATATTTGAATAACTTACATCCAGATTGTAAAAAAGTGTAAACAACAATTTTATGCAAGCATATTAATAAATATGCTTTGAAATTTGTTTCACCAAAGTTATTAATATGTGTTAAAAATAATTTTTATTTTCACAAACACATTTTTAAGGATGATATTTACTTATATTTAGTTCATTTATATGTATTTATTTCTTCAAAGTACTATACTTTGAAGAAGTTTTTCTTTTTTACGTTTATGAAAATACGAATTATAAAATATAATGCGGTATTTCGAATCCTGAATTAACAATTGTCTTCTATTTACATAATACGCTACTTAGATATAAGATTTGAGATGTAAAATATAATAGTTCACATATGCCATATGTGTGGAGTATCAGACACAAATGGAACCCGCAGTACGTATTACCCCCAACTAAATTTAACGTCCTTGGGGTTTAAAACCGTAGTTTTATACTCTATACATAAATTGAACATTAATACCTTTCTGTATGATCTCGTATTACATGTTTGAAAGTTTTCCTCACTACATATCACGGGTTGCAGGAAATATTGGATTTTTTTTTACGTCCGCGTTTAAAAGAATGATTTAAAAGTGTTGGATCATTTTAAAAATAAATGATTTGAGAAGATAGAAAAATACGAGAGACTAAAAATACGTTTTTAAATCTCCAACCCATTTCATACTTCGCGAATTAAAATGCTCTCAATTATTTTACTATAATTGTATCTCAAATTTCAAAACCTACGTTCCTTCGTTTACTTCTTCTTCACTCCCTTCAAGACACGTGAATCGGTCTCACTCCTGGAACCGCGTCTGCCTTTGTTCCATCTCCCTTAGGCCGGAGGTACATTCCGCCTCACGGAACGCAACAGAACCTGATTAACATCGAGTACACCTCCCGCCTCGTGTCGCATCTCCAATTCCGCCCAAACCGCCTTCGCAAGCGCCTCTGCTACCGGTGACTGCTGGCTTAGCGCCACGTACTGCACGCGTTCCCCGTAGGCCATACGCAAATGAAGGAAGCCCTTCACTCAGGCGGAACTCAAAGACAAGCAAACCCCCCCGCAACGTTCTGAGAATATGAGAACATAACCAATTTGTATACATGAAATTGTTGCCACACAGCAAATGTCGCTCAATTTGTCCTAAACTGAAAGTTTAATAATTATTTATTGACTCAAAATAGTTTGAACGGTTCAGGCTGCAGAGTTGTACAACAAACGGATCGACGGACATTTTCCCGTGAACCAGATTTCCCGTACCAAATACGCCCAAAACATACATTCCGACTATATAACGCGTTAGAGGAATTTACTTACTATGTATTTCTGCCGTTCCGACTCACTTCCCATTCCCTCGATCTACCAGTATCTGTGGCTTAGGCAGTCACCCCCGCCCGGAGTTGCCGCCTC
>BOPP01000032.1:2251687-2267820 GCA_017312745.1 Gryllus bimaculatus
ACACACTGCAGCTCCTCTACTTAGGAAATAAAACGCTCGACTACGCGTTACCTTTTTAATTTATTCTTTATACGTTACATTTATCTGTTAAAAAGTGTTTTTTGATTGTAATGATTACAATTTATTATCGAACCAAAAATATTTATTTTCAATTGGAGAGGAGACTAGGCATCTTAAAAAGAATTATCCTCTCAGATAAACGTATTTGGGAAATCTATTTTTAATTCTGGGTTTATTTATGGGTGTCTTATTGACGTTGTAGTGGTGTAGATGTGATGCGGATGGAAGATTATTGTAAACATTGTGACATAGCTTAGTAAAAAGCTAAATAATCGGTTTTGTTTGAATTTCTTTTTGTACTTGTTAATTTATGAAGAAACAGTGGACATTGGTGATAGTTGGTGGCCGTGTATCCTGAATTGATTGTTTTGCTAGTATTATAAATTGCGGCAGGACTACGCACGCGAAAAATGTAGTTCAACAAATCGCGACCCAACCAAACTGCTTCTTTTTTATCTTAAAAATATTGCTTTCATCAAGGGACCAAAATGAAGCATCTATTGAAATATTTTTTTATATTTTTAGAAAGCGTTTGACGTCATTGACAGTAACATCTTGCTCTCAAAATTTCCTAGATTGTACTGTCCTAGATTGGATAATTTTGTACCTCAAACAACGATCTCAAAGAATAGAAATACCGTACTGGCACGAAGGAACATTATATACTTATCTTTCCAATTCTTTACAATTTGACCACGGAGTTTCACAGATTTCTATATTAGGTTCTATCCACTTTCATTTTTACGTAAACGACATGGCATCGTCCATTAAAAATGTAAGAACAGTTCAATTTCAAATTGGTTTCGTAATATCAAAAGTTATTGAGAGAAAAAGGTTTCAATGCACTTCTGCATTTCAAACCGGCAGTTGCATGCGACATTGAAAAATGAGTAGCCGTGGCCGGCTCCACCACGAGGATGGCCAAAAAGGGAGAGGGCGGCTTAGAGTCGCCCGACTTTCGCCGTCCCTTAGATGCTAAAGCTGAGAAATGTTCACCATGCAAAGCCGAAACGGCTTCAGGAATTACGAGGTCACACTCGCAGTGTCGCCAAGAGCGAGGATTCTCTTGTCGATTGGTATCAGCTTGAGAACGAAGAGTGTGAGTGACTAAACCGTTTTCAAATAAAGCGTTCCGAGAAGTGAATAATGCGCTTGCCGTGATGTGGAAGTGGACGGATTGACTACATCTTCCGAGTGAAGAAACTCCCTCAAGGGGAGGGTCACAGTAGGGGTAATTTATTGAAGTGAATTGGACAATATGTCATAAAATGAAATACGAAACTCAAAACTACATTATCATAGTTATCAACTTAATTGAACAACAAATTACATCCCCTTGCCGCGGCTGCGCCAGTGGACGTCTATAATCAGTACAATCACCACCACCTCAACCACCGCCTCCAAACCTGAGACCACAAGACACCCACGTGCTCTACAACTACCACTACCAATATTGCAGCCGCTACCGCCATCCCCACCATCAAATCAGTACCATCTCTAACAATAGAACCACCATTGCCTGAGCCAACCCAAACCCGTAATCATCACCATCTCAATCACCACTATGAACGCTGGCTCCACCACCATCTTCATACGCACAGCCTGCTTCACCACCGTCACCTGCACCGCCAACAATACTTCCACCACCAACCACTTCACCATCACTATCAGCATTACCCCCACTTCCAGCAGCACCACTACTATGCCACCGCTACCTCCCCCACCATTACTTCCACTGCCGCAACCTCCATCCTCACATCCACCACCACGTAATCAGAACCATCATTATGACCGCAAAGCCACCGTCGTAAGCCGTCACGTTCGTGTCTCCTCAGCGCCGGCGTCGGCAGCATGGGCTGCGGCGGACGGCGCCGGTCGTCATGGCAGGCTCGCGCTGCGGTCCGTAATTATCTCCGCCCACTGCTTGGAAATCACTCGCCCGCCACGCGAGTACTGCAGGAAGGAAACGCGGAAGGTCGCAATCCGCTCTTCACTTCCACCGCGATCCAGCGATCGATTGATGTTGCTTTGGGAATCGAAAAATGGTCATCATTAACCCATTATGAGTCCGAATTTATCTCACTGCGCGACGCGCACGCTCATTGTTGTCGTGCCTGTATGTGCAGGGACATTGTTGGAGCGATCTGCTATCAACTGTTTCAACTTACTACTTTATTACTTCCCCCTTCGTACTTTCTCGCCCTTACTTCGAAAGAAACGAGAGTATTGTAATCATGCTCCAGAGAAAGGCGAATTGTCGACAGAAAAACTTATTTTAAGTCTCTAGGAACGAAAAAGATCACAACTCTTGAACCAATAGTATGTAGAAAATTAACACATTGGGTAGTCATAATTCATGTTTTGTGGACCCTTAATTCTGAAAAATCAATTCACAGCAAACCAGAGTCCGTATATAGCCAATGTTATCGTGTAAATTGTTACGCCAATTTTCTTCAAAACTTATATTCCCCATTCGATTTAAATGAACTCGAAGCCCAATGATTTTCAAACGGATACTTTAATTTTGGAGGTACTTTTCAAGAAGCAACATTTACATTTCCAAAATTTTCTCAAAAATGGCACCTAATTTTTGTTTAACTTATCCTCAAATAGCGTAAAGGACGCTTATGAAAGTGATTCAGGCTCATTTTCGTTCAAATTCCTAATTCCTAATTTTTAATTTTTCAATTCAATTGTTCATTTTTTCCCGGCGTCTTCTTACACTAAAATATTGAAGATAATGTGTTTTTCCCTTAATGAAATGTGTTCTTTGAAGACAGATCTTGAATTAGGGTCACGTACATGTTTGCGAAAATATAACCTTTTTTTTTTGCAATTTTGCAATTTTGCATGACATGTTGTCAATTTTAAAATAGTTAACTCAAAAATGGCTTCATGTTTTTCTTTACAGTAACAACGTGGCACTGCCATATTTCCGCAAACTCCCTGTAACACTGAGAAATTACAAATTTGAAGATAGAGACTTTCTGAATTATATGGAGTCCTCTAAAGTTTCGAAAATTTGAAAAGTTAGAAATATTGTCAGAGAATACGTGTTGTATCACCATTAGTTCTTATGTGCTACAGTGCACTATTAGAGCTATTCAAAACGACACGGTAGATTATAGAAGCTTTTTTTTTTATACAAAGTAGTAAACCCATTTATATTTGCTGTAAAAGCGCTTAGTGTATGCACTGTGAACTTCGTGCGGGCCAATTACCGGTTCCTTTACTCTGGCCTCTCCCTCCAACTTAATCCAACTTAACAACATTAACTCCAACTAATTAAACATCTAACAACGGTGTTAGAAGAAGATCGGAACGGCCGCAAGTCATGAATACGCCATCGAAAGATGGCTCGTTATGCGAAAGACATCTAACGCCTTCCAAGTATTCAATAACATTTTAAATATTCTAATACAATTAAATTTAAAATCAAAATGTATTTAATTAAAAATGAAATTTTTAAAATTCTAATAAAACAATTATATTAAAAATGAAACGAAAAGACTAAAATTATAAAAGACAGCTTTCTTATAGGTAAATAGGACATTTCACGCTTCTTAGTAATACTAAGTGATTCAAAATAGGGTCAGTTATGAAAGATAAAATGGGATTATAAAACCCTTTTAATCAATACCACCGAAGGCACTAATGAAGAAAATTACAACCTCGGAGTCCCTAATTTTAATTATATTATAGATTTGTTAGAAAATATAGGAATCTGAAGGGAAATATTTAAAAGTTAGTTAAAAATTGGCAAACGTTAATAAGTCGGTATATAGTATAAAATTATTAACAAAAACTAGAAATGACATTAAATACTAGGAATGGTTTTAAAATTTAAGTTGTGAACGTGTTATTCTAAGTATTAAGTTTTGTTCGTCAAATGAGAAAGGTTTTTGATGGCGTGATTCTGTTACTGAAGCATAATGGTCGCAAAGTACTAAACCGTGTATTGTGGACATAAACTACTAACTCGTGTATTGTGTGAACGTGTTATTCGAGTTACTCCGAAATGCGACCTCCATTAGCCCCAATATTTCCAACTCACCGGATGTTCATAGTCGCTCAACAGCATCGTAATTATATTTTAGCACTTTGAATATCCTTTTATTTCAACCAATGAGCTGAAAGGCGTTGTCTAGTCAGATTCATGTGTAACGTAAAGGTAATCTCCTAAAATAATCGCCAAAGACCAATGTATGTTTCTTCTTCCTTCATACATTCAACTGGTGACCGCAGTGTTGCCAGATGTGTTGCGATCTTTTTCTCTATCACTACTACAGAATTTCTCCAAATAACCTTGCTCATGAAAGAAACTTCCAAACAGCCCTATACTACCTTCATTTTTTCTAATATTTTTCTTTCTTTATATCTGTCGTTTATTTTTCTCTTTTTGACACATAAAATGAGAATACGGCTATTGTTTCATTTTTATTCATAATAATCGAGAGAAATATAATTCTATCTCAATTCTGGACCCCATTATTTTTCCACAACGAAAAAAATCCCCATTTCGGGGTCAAAATTCTCCAATCTGGCAACCCTAGATACCCGTTGTGGCATCACCGTTGTTGTTGCATCCATCTTTTTCTTGGGCACCACACATTTCTTTTCCCAGGAACTGAATATTGCAGCAACTTTCGCGAAAGTCTCGTTGGCATTCGTTGTATGTGGCCCCACCATTTCGTTCTCTATACTTTTATTATAGTGTTTAAACAGCTCTCTTGTAATCTTTCGCGAATTTTATTTTTGTGTACCTTCTGTATGCGAATTTTATTTTTGTGACATATCCCAAATGTAGTTTACAAAATATTCATTTCTGTTGTATGTATCGTGGATGTAACGCGATTTGCAAGTTTATCAGCAGCCCCGTAGACAGCTGAACAAGTCGATGTTGCTGAACTGCTGACCAAGAGTGTACATTTTTGGACCCTCTGTATTTGGGTATACGTATCAATCAATGAGCTTTGTACAATACCTTATCAAGATGCCTAGTATATTTTAGTTTTTAGGTGGTATTGTGTAGTTCTTAAACTTAAACATTCAATTTCAAGAAACACCACATAAAAGATATACAGTATGACTGAAAATATATTAATTAAAAAAAACAACTTTGTCATTAATACGAAAGATGTAGAACCGTAGATTATAATGTAATTTTAGAATACCGGATTCTTGTTATTTTTAAATTCCCCGAATTTCAGAATATTTTTAATTAATGTATTCCTATTCCTGCCAACCTCAAAATATGAAACTCTGCCTCATAATTATATGCGATGAATCAATATTTGGAAACATTCAATTTACAGTAAAACAAGCTATTTTAACTATTCTTGTAGTTAAACCCCACGAACCCTCTAGAAATGAAAATAATTAAGTTAGACATGCTACTGAAATAAGTAGAATTAAAACAAATTTCGAGGACCCGTCGCCTGAAAATATTTGCATCACGATGTCTAATTATAATGTTTTCTTCGTTAAAATAACATCAGCCGGCGCCTTCTCGGCGCCCTCACTTTTATAACGACGAGAAATTAAGATTATCGATGCGGGTTGTCGGGAAGGGCCAGGAATTTAACAAGCGCCGCCCTTCGCTTGTTTGCGGCGCGCGCGCCTCCTGGCGGCGGCTCTCCCAGTCGGCGACTGCGAAAGCGCCCAAAGCGCCGGGGGCTCGAATTTGGCTAGCAGCGCTTTCGCCCGCCGGCCTGCGTTGAGGGTCCGGCACCGTCCGCGTGCTGAACGCCCGACTCGGCAGCATTAAACGCAATTGCGATTTGCGACAGACGTGTTGAGAGGCTTTATTAAGGAAGTAGTAGATAATTGGATTCAACTAAAAATAAAAATAAAAAATAAGAAAGCGGTAGCTGTTTGCATGGAGAACGTTAAGAAGTATATAAGAATGTAATGTTTTGTTACCAATAAACTACTTATTCATATAGCACTTCAGTATACAGGGATGTCCAATTCAGCCTCTGCCTACAGCAGAATTCCTGTGACCAGCTGCTCTGATTGGTAATTTCCCATGCTTTCTTTTGTCAATATCGTGCCAGGCGAATGGCGGAGCAGTACTGTGCCACGGAACGGGGGATATCTTATCTTCTCCATGCCTGAACACACCCACACACACACATGCTGGGAAACCAGTTGGGAATTTAGAGCTAGTCCCGACTGGGGCGGTGGCCCGCTGGAAACGATACGAGGAGGGGAAAACACCGCAGGCCGCCGCAGATCGACGCGGGATCTCACCATCCACTGATACACGATCGCTGCCACTTCCCGTAATGTAAGATGTCATGACCACGGTAGTTTATGTGCCAGGAAACGAAAATAATTAATCAATCTGTAGCAATTTATCCCTATTCAGTCTGACATACGTGTATCGCCGACGTTCTTGATCATAGTGAATCGGCCATAAGGAAACGAGAGAATATTCCTCTGCGCGTCTAGAGTTCAGAATGGGAACAGGATCGGGAACGAAGGATTGTACGAAGTCCGTTACTCGGAAATAAGGTCCTGTTCCTCCATTCACCTGGAAATAGAAATTGCCTCGGACGCGACCGATTCGAACCCTGTCCTCTGCAGTGATGCAGAAGACAAACACTCAGATAGTAGATTAGTCCCAGCCATGCAATTAGCTGCTCTAGAAAATACGCCACAGGATTTTCAGTGTACTGGGACCTTTTGGTGTTCTGTTCTGGGAACAAACTGTAATTTGTAATGTCTTCTAAGAAAGAAACTAATGTGTCAAGAACAGAATTGTGATCTTAAAATTGCATATTTATAGACGCAGATTATAGATCTCATCAGATTTGAAATTACATTTTAAATTGCAAACCCTTAAAAGCTTCCCATGAGGCAGAAGAAAATTCCACAATTTTGCATGAAGGAGATTTACATTGCATTCTCTGCAGTAGCCGATACCAGAAACAGTCACATTCAATTAGAATTGTATAAAACTTCTATTGACAATGATAATAGATCTCGATTCTACAATAGCGTGAGAACCTCGCGAATGTTAGTACAAAGCAACCCAGCGCTCTTAAGCGTCAATGAGAGCGATTCGTAGAAAGTCTCATGCAGATCTCTTGAAATTGGCGCAAGAAAACAGGCGTGGGAATGTGATCAATGACAGGTGATTTGAACCTGCTACTCATCGACTTTTTTATTTACTTGTTTATTTATTTACGTCAAAAACACTTAAAAACAGTGCGTGCCATGCTATGGGGAGAAGTTAATTTGAAGTTACATTTATGTCCAGAAGCAAATCGAGGGGCCATCTCAGCATTTTCTCGAGGATCAGGGAAACTGGACGAAAACCTGATCGACTTCTGCCGCAGGCTGTGTTGGAAACGAGCTGGAGGAGCTGAGAGCGGGAGAGTGAATTCATTAAGAATCGGAAAGAAGAGAACAAACGGGAGCAATAGATTGAAGTATTCATAATTAATGGATGTACAAAAGAGCAAAAAAGATGGGAAGTGGACGAGTATGGTTGCAGAAAAAAAGCCGAACAAGAGTTGGGGAATATGGGAAGTAGAAAGCGGATGACTAGTAAAAACACTAGATTACGAAGATGTGAAGTTATCGGCAAAGGATAATAGGGAAAAAACGCAAAACCATTAAGAGTCCGGGTTGAAGATAAATGGAAAAAGCGGAAACGAATTTACGAAGCTGATACAATGATTGGTCTTACAAGTCGTAAGGAAAATCACAATGAAAGAGAGCTAGAAAAAATAAAAATAAAAATCTATGTTTTATGACAACGGCAGTGGCTGGCTGTTTTTACAGTGGAACCACTTCTCCTTTTCTTTTTTGGCAATTTTCGAGGAAAGGAATTCAAATGCTACATTCTCTACGTATATTTTTTTTCATAGACCGATGACGTCAGTCTTTAGGAACGAATTATTCGTGTGGCCAGAGTACTGACGTCCGTTAAAATACGAATGTTGTAACGTCCGTTACGCGACGCTCGTGTGTCAGCAGCATTAGTGTGAGTGAAGAGTGAAATAACACCTCTGCTTTTCGAACAACACGCCAACTCTAGTGAAAGAATCATGCATTTGTCGCGCTCTCAACCTAGATAGTGAGCCAATGAGGCTGAAGCAGGAGAGTCGCGCAGAATGATGGTTCAGTGGAAGTGGAAGAACATATTCGTACAGAAGTTTTGCAAGAAAAAGGACGTCCACACAGCAGTGAAACAATGCGAATCGTTTTGCATGCTGCGAGAATCCAGATTATTACGCTCAAAAATAGGAAATTAGTGTTAAATATAATATGCATTATTATGGCTGATACAATTATTTTGAGAAATTATTGCGGAGAAATAGAATGTGAAATCTGGTAACATGCACGTGTTGTAGTGAGCATGTGGTAATACGAAAGGTATCTTCTTTCAGCCTTACGATTCTCATGCATCTAATGGATTTTACGTAAATTACTTCGAGACTCATATGTCAATATCACAAAGACGGAAGAAGGAGACTATTGGATCAGAAGAAGGAGCTGCTGTATCGTGAGAGGTACAAGGTGACGTGAAGCAGGTGTTTAAAAAGCAAGTCAGCGCGACAGAGAAAAGAAAGGTAGAAACAAATATTTCTTCTAACAACGCGAGTTAGACGCAGCTAATCGACTGCGTAACCACTTGCAATAGACTGCAATCTGCAAAGGCAGCATAAGCTATGTTGGCGAGCTCATTCGCTCCGAGTAACCTTCAAGGCCACTCGCTTCTAAACCATCTGCGAAATATAACGGTAGCTTTCAATTGTGGGGTGAAAACGTCATTTTACGAGAGAATGAACTTAAAAACAATTGAACTAATGTAAATAGCATAGAACGATTATAACATTTTAAAATTAAGAATAAAAAAATTAGAATTCTGAAACATAATTAATAATATTAGTCGAATCAAGAAGGAGAATAGTTTCATTGCGTGTTGTTAAGGATTTTGTATATCGAAAAAGAAAATGTAAACAATTGTACAGTCTATTTAGGGCAGTTTATTATTGGGTTAAAATTATGAAAAATAGTGATTTAAATAACTACAGCTGTGTATAGGAGAAACAATGGCATTGAGTATCAGCTGTTTTAAAGATAAAACAACTAGCGTAATCCAGTTAGAGTAATCCTCAGCAGTTAAAGCGTCCGGAATCAATCAACTATTATTAGAGTCAGCGGTATTATTTTAGACAGATGTTTATTTCTCAATCGTCAATGCGAAAATCGTGAGATTAAATAGAATTATCGTACATTTGATCGTTGGGTAAGGTACTTCTAAAATACAGCGAACATCTGGGCAGTGTAAAAGATTTCACCGTCCCAGTCTTTCGGAACCGGGAGAGGTTATTGTCGTTAGTAGATGTGGTAGTGAGAAAGGGGGAGATCCGAACAGGGAAAATTGTTTTGTTAATGCGTTTCTGTGTACAGGATGTAAGTAGAGGAACAAATTGAATTGAATGAAAGGAATTAAATTGAAAATTGATTCATTCTGGAATCCCACTCCGTTGCAGAGAACATGCTGTTACCCTGCAAAACTTTAATAAAACCACCAAAATTTCACTTTGTGGATAACAATGAAAGAAATTTAACTTCCTGAACCCTTCAGTGGAATACGTATAGGCTTCTGTGATGATCGTATCGTAAACATCGTAAAAACTCACGTGTTATACTTGAAGGAGATTGTAAGGAGTGTGTGATTTCCCACGTAACGTGCAGCAATTCCACCTCGTTGCGTGAATGACGAGGAGCTCATAAGCGCCTCCCCTTTTTCGGCGTGAGGGCGCGCGGCGCGGCGCGGCGCGGCTGCCAGGCGGCGGAGGCGCATTGTTCAGCAGCGCCCCGGGCGCCAGACACCTCGACGCCTGGCGTCGCTCTCCCACCCTCCGCACCCCCACCTCCGCTACCAGCAGCTCCGCGCTCGCGCCGCCGCTGCCCCGTCGCGGCCCAGCCCCTCTCCACCACGCCCACTGCCTTCGCCGCTTCCACGCCCACCCCGCCACCATCATCTCGCACCACCAGCGGCGCCGTTCCCTCGCATCCATTACCACCACTGCCCACACCGAGCCCGCCTCGCCGACTTTCCCTACCCTAACATTGTCTCTCCCCCGCCCCCGCACTCACTCCCTCTTCCGCCTACACCACCGCCATCTCGTTCCCTTTCTGAGCTGAACCTACGGCGCCGCCCCACCGCCTCCATGCCTCGCCCGCGGCGCTGCTCCTAATTGCTGGAGCGCGCCCCCCACCCTCAGCCCGCACACGCGCCGCCACGCGCGCCTCCGAGCCAACGCTGCGACAGAGCCCTCTTTCCTCTTTCACTCTCGGCTTCAAACTGCACTGCTATATCGACATACCTCAACCAAGCTGACGAATTAAAAGCACCTTGCAACGGACGGCGGCCCAGACACAAATTGTACAGAATGATATCATTACATTTAAAACACTAAGTGTGTTCGATTAGAAAGGAAGTTGGGCATTATTCTAAAATGCGTTTTTTGTAGGTAGCTGGCTATAGATGTGTTATCAGTTGTTCTAACTTACTGGTTTTATAGTAAAAGCACTACATTTTAATAATATATTAACATTAATAGAATGGACGCCTATCTGACGTCATTTGTTCCGTTGAAGGAAAGTGGTAAGTCCAGATGTTTTGACAGGTTGAACATTTTTCATTATTTCTTCTCTAAAACCTAATTATTCTTCTTCTTCTTAAATTCTGTGTTACAATTCAGTGTTACCTTGTAGTTGAGACTCTTAGTTCTTTGTGAAATCTGAAAGAAAATTTACTTGTATATAAATTCTACTTCTTCTAGTATATTAGTGTATCTTAATAGAAGAAAATAACAACTGTTATTATTACACACGTCTTACAAATAATCATCAATACATAACAATATTTTAACGACTTTTATTGTACATATTTTTAAAACGATTCCCATATCAAGGAAAATATTAGTTTGTAAAGTGAATGCTCAACCTTTCTCGTTCAACTCAAAAGGCAGAGATTGGCGGAATATGTGAACTTTTACGGATAAAAAATAGTCTTTTGTTGACAGGTAACTGTCAAACCAACATCAAAGAACCATTTTCCTAACAGGTGTTAACTTTCTCACCGGAAAATTTCACATTGCTTTCACGTGAAGGAGGCAAGAAACTGTTGAAAATTGATGTTTCGCTCAATACACGTATATATAACTCAAGAGAACACGCACATTTTTGTAGAGTGAATAAAAAGATGACACCCTTTTCAAAGATAGAGAGAACAGCCAAGAGCGACCTTCAAAACCGTCAATTAAAGCTCCATACGTAATCACAAAATTCACAGACAACTCCAAATCGATACCTTTCTAGAACATATAAAAAGGAGCAAATAATGACTATTATTCCCTCCCCTCATCTCGTTCATTAATTCCATCTAGGTCGCACAGCAAACATCCCAAATCGAAACAAAATCAAATTTCCCAAAAATGTAGCTCCCTGAAGTAATAATTCCATGTAAAATCTTTCCCTTTCTCTTCCTCTTACTCGATACGGTAATTCTAACAGTTTATTCCTAAAAATTGAAATTAAACTTCAATAGCATCTAAAAGAAAACTAATTCATAAAATGAGCCACAGTAACTTAATCTCAATATTTCGAAGAAAGCCCTAAACTAAAAAATTTCAGCGTGAAAAACTAAATTCCCTTGAAATATCTCAGGTCGAAGGAGAAGAAATATTTTTTAAAGAAACATTACTATCAATATTAAATGTGCAAATGGCTTGTGATCAAGAGATCATTCCCACTCCAACTGATTCAATTGTTCTACAAAGTAAAAACGACGCTGATCTCAAACTGTCGTCAATAGTTACTCATATTGCCCAGAAAGGATTGTTTCTCAATAAATATCAAGTTGAAATAATTGATTCCATTTACTTTTTGCAAGAATTATTGTATTCCTCTTGTAAACACAGATAGACAAACATCCTAGTATTTTATTACGTTCAATACCTCACGATTTTATGATTTTGATGAGGAATTTTACGTTCATAAGCAATGCTTCATAAAGTGATGTTAATAAATTGTGTTCAGAGAAAATAAATGCATTTTCCTTCTACTTCCATCTGCCCCATGTCAACCCTTTGTGACGCGGCCCCTTCTAGTCCTTTGCGTAAATTACCCGGATTCGCCGGCGCCTGTAAACGTCGTAACGTAAAAACCGCAGACGAATTGGCCCCGGGATTGCCTTTGTCATCTCACCCCATCCCTCTTCCCCTCTCGTCCCGACGCCCACCCACCACCGCTCGTCGTTGCCATCCCGCAGGCGCTCGTTGCTTAACGTCTGCCGCCTAATTTGGTAACGAGTCCTCTGTGACTGCCGCCCCCTCCACTTGCCAACGCCGCGGTTCCTCTTGCACCATCCCACACCCCCACCCCCCTCGCGGCGGTGAAAAATGCATCGCGACTCCTCCCACCGCCCGCGTGCAGCCACCCTCCTCGCTTAGCGCCCTGCTCGTTTCAGGAAGAAAGGTAATGAAGTTGCCTCGGAAGTTACGACCGCAGTCTCTGTTATTGCGATAAACACACGTTTTTATTAAATTACAGGCATTGAAGCGTGTTTCATATTCTAATTATTTACGCTCCAAATACGCGACTGTAATTAAAACGTGCATATGCAATCAGAATCGAATTACTGTTTTGTCAGCACTTGGAATTAAAGACATTGTATTGTTCGCGTAGCACTATGACTCTATGACTCTATTACTCGTATTTTGGTGTTAAAGAAATACAGTTCTAAAATGAATTGATTCCCGCCGTTTACTCATTTCTCAGGTTGCAATTTCATTGAAATAATTGATTCTAAAGATATGTATTAAGAAATTGTATTTTTGATCAGTATTTAATTCCCTAAATATCAAAAATCTCCCTTTCATTTTATGTCATCTAGTTCATATTGATTTCAAAAAAAATTATTAATGTAATCTATCAAAAGTAATATTTAAATTTTAATTCAGGTATTAAGTAATAATTTGATTTCAGAAATGTATTAGAATGATTTCAAACTTAGAAACTCGTTTTTTGTAAGTATTGCTTCATCATCAGAAAGAGGTTTCAAGTGAACTTTGTTTTCTCTTTTTGAGAAGACATGGAAATAGCAATAGGATATATTGTAGATGTTTCAGATTTTTAGTGGTTCGGCGGAAGAGGGATCTATGTCGCTTGGATGTTTTTCTTCTATCTGAAATTTAAAGCTTTGTATTATATTTACCCCAATTTTTTTCGTATAAAATCCTTTTCCTTTCATTTTAATCACAGGTGAATAGGTCATTGCACACTGATATTGAAAGCATAGAGAAAGAAATAATAGTCCATAATGGAATAAAGAATATATTTGGTATTCAAACGTTGCCCAAACATGTTTAAGAATTATTTTCCTGTCTTTAGTGGTTTTTGTACAGATTCAAATTGAAATTATATAATACATAAAAATCGAGGATTTTTATTGGGTTGTGCTTAATGCGCTGCCTTAGCGTTCATCCGATTGGAATAAAACTTTTTCAACTTATTTCTTGCACTTGTGGTAAAGATGCAGGCATACTCGTAGTACAATAATTGTTCCTCCAGTAGGTGGCGTTGCAGCACAAGATGACGCTTCACTTGAATAAATTCCCAAATCACCTGAAGTTGATTGTTGCTGAGCGTCTCCGTCTGGCATGGGGCGAGGCAGAGGACAGGAATGAAAGAGGAGAGAGGGAGGGGAAGAAGAGAGAGAAAAAGAGGGGAAAAGAGAGAGGGAAAAAGACAGAGAGAGAGAGAGAAAGGGAAAGAGAGAGAGAGGAAAATAGAAAAGAGAGGGGGAGGGAAAAGAGACAGAATGTGAGAGAGATGGAAAAAAGAGGGAATGAGAGAGGGTGGAATTAGGTTAACTTTTCAAAATAATTAAAAGAAACAAGATAACTCTTCAAATTTTACACGATATTTCCACGGATTATTTCTTCTGCGGCAGCTAAGCGCCGGGTACCAGATAGTGATTAATTAAAATATTAAAATATAAAATATAAAATTTGCAATAAAATTAGTCATAATCATATAAATAAATAGGAAGTGTAGATTAAGTTGTCAATTTAACGGTTTTCCTATCCCGTATACAAATCACTGAAGATGGAGAAAAAATCATTGATACATGTCTAGATATCATTGGTAGAAAAATATACGAGTATAATTTACGGCATTATAGAAGATTATTCCTTTCTTATTTTCTTCATCGTGAGATTTCACATGATTTTCGTCAAAAGTATCGAAACAAAAAATGCTTCTTAAATACGTATCTTAGAAGTATTGTAAGAAGATGTATCTTAAATATATCTTAACAAATTAATATTATTTTGTGATGGTATTGTAAATCCTGCACAAATCCCTTTTTGTTAATTTTCTTGAGCTGAAAATAAATAGACTTTTGCGAACCAGGATTCTTGAGTTGAGGTTTGTTAGACGTTATCTTGAGTCTTAGGGGAGAACCCTCTGGAAGGAACAACACAGGTGCTAAATTTTTAGGATAGATAATAATGAGTCTACAAAAGAATATTAATCACTTGTACATTATTTACAATAAAACATGTCTTATTTGTGTATGAGATATCTGACATTTGCCCATTAGTCGACTATTAGACGACTAAAAAGCAATATCGCAGGAAGGTCTCACTGTCGAATTCAGGCATGCTTTCATTAGCATTTGGACGCAGATCCCATTTACTAATTTGTTTTTGTTTATGACACACGGGTTGTAGATCTCGATTTCTGGGACGTCTTTTTACCTCACTAATTGTTCATTAATCAAGAAAAATACCAAGATTTGAATTCAATATAGAAGCGTAGGGCCAATAGCCCTACCTTCCCCTTGCATTCGAACGAAATTTTAAAATGACACCGAGAAATAAAAACTACAGAATCAATCATCGTGGGATAAAGAATTAGGTCAGCAGTGAACTATTGGGTGAAGCACAAATTGAATGGTATCCACAGAAATGTCAATGTGGAAACCATATGATCAAGAGAGCATGTGGATTAGCAAAATGTATTTTCCCCATTTATATAAAAGCGCATATTTCTCGCCGTTAAGCAGGGTTGTACGCACGTCCATCCGCGGCATTAAATAAATCCGCAACGCAAGCATTCCTCGACATTTTAGGGGCTTCTCGTTCATTTAGGGGTAAAAGAGAAAACGTGCGCCTTTCTGCGGTAGCGCAGGTATCCGGATTAGAGTAAAGTATAAAATCTCCATGAACAAAAAACTCGTACGCGTTTGCCGGAGGAAATATCTACAAAAAAAGGAATTTTGTTTTCTGACCTCTACAAAAAAGTCAAATATTGTTATGTGGATTGATATCAGTCGTATTCAGAGAGATTTGTTTTTTATCAATTCTTCTTCAAAATTGTCTAATTAAGAGGAAATTTATTTGCAGAAATAATGAACCGCGTTTGCAAAGAATATTTTAGAGCGCATTAAATAGTTACATAGGCATGTTTCAAGGTAGGAAAAGAAATGAAACAAGATTTTATAGAAGTAAACTTATTTTATATATTCAGAAGTGAATCTTACACGCAATTCTCTGGAAGCAGAGCGAGAAAACGTTTTAAAAAAGTTTTTTAACTGTATAGGCTCTTATAACGTTATGAATATCAAAAACGTTTTCGTAATTTTGTTTAATTATACATGCTTTATGTGGTTTTCTTTAAAGAAAATATGAGGATTTTATTATACTTAAATTATTTTACTGAAGGAAGACGAAAGTGTTCTGGCAGCCTTAACAGTAAATGTGCAGTTCATACTTTGAAACCCTGCCTATTTCTGGGGCAAAGAGCTCGAGGTTCCATTACTGCCGCTTCGCTGTAATTTTTCCATTGAAACAGAAAGCGCCCCTTTGAGCGAGGGCGTCGAAATTCGTTTACTTTGATAGTGATACCGCTCAAATTAGCGAGCGAACATTGCGAGTGCTTCGCCCATTTTCAGGACGAATTCGCTCGTGATTTGACGACCGCCCTGGCCCAGTTCTTTAGTGAGAGGGTCCCGCCTCTTTGCTTTGCTCGCCCCATGCCGC
>BOPP01000032.1:2269111-2293478 GCA_017312745.1 Gryllus bimaculatus
CCACTAGAATTCTCCTCAAGACAGCAATTGAATTCGACCTTGCTAACATGCTAGTGTGGAAAATCATGTCACTGTCGGAACTCGAACCTAGCACCTCCCGGTCAGAGGCACTGCAGTGGCATCTGTTGATGCTCTGAATCACCTCTTCCGGTTACATATCCGACATTAGCCTGGTACTGAATGCAGAAATCACGGGAAACTACCGATCAGAGCAGTCGGCCGCTAGAATTCTCCCGCAGACAATTGCCTAATTTTCCCCCAACTACCTAACGTTTTCTTCACATCTGCAAAATTACAATCTATTCTTGAACATTTAGTAAATGGTTTGTTTTTTCACTAATAACATATTACGTAATCTTACTGGTTACATTTCGAGTGGTTTTGAGTAGTCATGACTTTCGTTATTTTAATTGCGCTTCTTTTCGTTAGTGCAGTCAAGTTGTTGGCAAGTCAGAAGTGAGTATTAGGTATGTGAAAGGATCAATGTGGTACACCTGCGAGAATAAGTTTGAATCCTGAGAGGGCATCTTGGCATTTCACTTGGAAAAATTGCGTAGATGTGATTGGAAGAGAAGGTAATGGGGATTTGATCTTATAGAGAAGCCTTTCCTGCCAGACTTTGTCCGACGCTTGCTGGATGTCAAGGAAAGCTGCAGTATAGTACTTCTTTTCTAGACGTTGCGTTATAGTATTATCACTCCGATGGGTTTGTTGTCGAATGCTCATCTCTAAATCCCTACTGGAAGCCCGAGATTACATCACAGACTTGGGCACGAATCCTAGGGCTTCCTGCTCAGAGGCGCTGCTGCCCAGAGGTCCAATCGAAGCGTCTCTCGTGCGCACGAAGAGCGCAAGTAGCTCCTTGAAGTGCGCGCGGGCGCGGCCGCCCCTGGCTGCGCCGGGTCGTTAGCGGGACACGTCCCAGCACTCCGCTGATGCCAAATCTATACAAAGGGCGCAGGCGCGAGAGGGACAGCGGCCCATTAGAGCGCGTCGGAGGTGCGAATAGCTGCCGACTGCCGCGCGTCGAGATATCGATTCGTAAGAGCGCCGACTCACACTGGGCCCAAAGGAGGCGAAAAGTGCGCATGGTATGAGAAAAAATTATAAAATTGCGAGAAAGAAATAATGCGTAAGTTTTTAGGGATAAAATAGGTGGTGTGGTTCTGAAACTTTGTAAATATTCACGAGGTGCTCGCAAAAAAGTATACTTTTTCCGTGCATGTTTGCGTATATCAGTGAATTTTTAGAGATATTCATGCCAGGGTTTCCCAATATTATTGCATACTCAGATTTTTCTAGTCTTATAAATAGTAAATGAGTATCTTTACATAAATCATATACGTCAGAGTATATTCTTAATATCTGATAACGGATAGATGTCGTTTCTTTTGTTGATAAGCTGCATATTTTAGTTTTTGTGGAGCATTGGAAGAAAATCATCTGTTAACTGGCTATCTTTTTGCAAAGTGAAATTTTCTTCGCGTTGGAGTCAGTGCAAACTGAACACTACATGGAGTGTAGTGACTATTGCATAGAGAAGGACAAGGGCGGGGATGAAGCGCGGAGATAAAGTGGGCCACGCTACCTTTGGAGTGACTGCGAAGTGCTCGGATATTGCTCTGTTCAACTCTCCCCATGAAATAAGGGGACATTGGTATAAAGGTCCATTGCGAACAAACCATTTCACAAAGATGATTAAGGAGGTAATTTCCGACTTTCACAGTTTTTTTTAAAAAGACTTAATTTATCTGAACGAAATTTAGAAAAATTGTTATTGACCTTGCCATAAAACGCCCTAAAGCAGAAAATTGTCAAATGCTTCAATTTAATAGTGCACTGATTGGTATTTGGAAGTTCATGTTTACTTAGTTGTTTTAAGACTTGATAGAGCCTAAAATCCTCTTCATAAATAAGTGTAAAAATTATTTAATTTTCTACGATGAGTTCTACGCCTATTTTAACAATAAAGACAATAGTCAAAATTCTAAAATCATTTTAATCGTTTATATTGATTTTATTTAGGTTCATTTTTGTGAAAAGAAATATTTCAATCTTTAAATGTCTAGTACGAAGCTTGTAGACAAGAACCTAATACAACAGATGATATATTTTGTTAGGGAGATGTTCATATGATAGTCGATATTATTGTTTCTCTAAAACGACATACCACACATAAGGTTGAGCATTGTACCGATAAACATGAATCTCCGTATTTCAACAATTCTAAAAACAGGGCCTCAAATGTATTGCAGAGGTTTCGACAACACTGTGTTGTATTGGTGTTTCGGTACACTTAAGGCTCTGAGGTTTGAACAGGAAGTTACTTCATGATCGATTACATGATTGTATAAGTTCCGCATTTAATCACCCCTCTGTTTCTCAAATTCATATATAAATTATTTTAAATAATATTTTCAATATATATCCAATAACATTTTTATTTCATTCTTTGGGCAGTGATTCGTTTAAATCTCCCACTCTTTCGCTCCAGCTGGAGAGATTTGCAATTGTGCCTGCAAACCTAACTGCTGAACTTCATTTTTCGTGCGCGAGCATCTTCTAAATTTTTTCAGACGTTCTGGCTCGTCACTGCAACCGTGTTTTTGTATAGCGTTATTGTTTTAGTTGTTGTTGTCTACGTTATTGCTAATAAATAATGTACAAATCCGTATTTATTATTACTAGTATCAGTGAATGAGCTTACGAATAATTCGTTAATTCATACAACTTGCACTTTATTACCTTTTATTTCTCATGTCTCTAATTTTCCCGTAAAACAGAAACAATTATTCTGATAATTCACAGTATTATTTACTTTAGGATTCAAACTTCGAGTATATTAAGGGGTTTGAGATTCTATTTCCGGTAGCCCATTTTATTTCCTCCTGCAACTACCTAGAAATTGTACCTTAACTGGTTTGCGCCCACTACATTTTTCTTTACTTTCTGCTCTTAATTGTGGGCATAATTTCACTAATTTTCGACTTGAGAAGAACGGTTTGATGTGCGGATTGCGGTGGAGCACCGGAGTCGCGAAAGGCGGAAGTGAGAACCGGAGAACCCCGAGGAACTGCGGCGAACCGCGCTGCGTCCTCTGCGGAGTCCTCGCGGATCGCCCGGCGGTTGGTCCCCGGGTTGCAGAGGGGGGAGGTGAGCCGCCCGGCCACTGCACCACTGGCTGGGAGAGCGCAGGGTTGGCACTACCGTTGTCTCAGCAGCGATTCGGATCAAGACTTCTAGGCTGTCCGGGTGACGCCGCGTCGTTGGCAGATAGGCCGACGTTTCGCCAGACAGGTCGCAGGCTTCTTCAGGGGAGTGGCGACTCAGTCACCCGGACAGCCTAGAAGTCATGAACTGTAGCCGCGGAAACCTACGTGAGCGATTCGGATCAGTCGTCTTGAGCCCACTTCTTAACGGTGACGGATTTTCGTCACTAGCGAGATCCCTAAGTCACATTTAACCGCTGTTTGGTTGAGAATCTTAGCGTTCGGCCGCTGTTATTGTTTTCCGTAGTTACCTCGATTGAAACCAGAGAATACCGCAGCAATACCTCATAAACCAGCCACTGACCGCTTGCGGTTTTTCCTTTCTATCCTTCCCCTTTCCTCTCCCCTTACACACACAAGTGCAACACTACCACAAGTGATGCGGGACACGTGGGGAGCTTGTCCAGGTAGATACTATGTCCCACTGGGGAGATACGTGGAAGAGGAAGCCCTGCAGATCATCTTGTGCTCTGCAAGCGCCGAATTTCACGCGCGAGCTGGAGAAGAACACCTCCACCTCCAAGGATATGTCAAGCACTGCACTAATCGTAGCAATTGACGCGCCAGGAAAAAGTAAATAGTCATTGAAGCACCGCACCGCCGGTCGCTGTTGGTTCGCGCCCACTGTGCAGCGCGGCTTCGGCAATAGCGGGGAGCTGACGCCGCGCAGGAATTCGCCGCGTGAAAGCAAGAATGCTTCGCCTGGCGTCGAGGGGCGTCGTGTTGGACGCGGCGCCGCGCCTCGACGTGCGCAGGAAGCGCGGACGTAATGAAATGACGGGCGAGAAATGTTTTTATCCGGCATTCGCACTCCGCCCCTCTCTCCCCGCCCCCGCCCCCGCCCCCTCCACCGCAATGCAGCTAATGGAAGGTCTTTGCGGAGATTTGGGGCAAGAAAGTCTCTCGTGGGGGTGGGGCGTGCATGCTGTGCTCTCTGACATCACGTCCAGGTGGGGAAAGACAAGTATTGAAGGAAAAGAGAAGAAAAATGTCTTCAGATTCAGACGATTACAGACGAAGAGAAAATAATATAATCAATGTTTTAATTTATTTAAATATTATTTCGAATTTTCTACAGTTATATAGTGTAATTTTTGACATTTTAAAATTATTTACGTAGTTCCAAATTCATTATATAATATAGTTTTTTAATTAATAGTAACTGTAATTAACCAGAATGTTACAACTTTGACAATTTGGGTAAAAAAGGGAGTGAAATCAAATTACTTGCAATGATTAAACATAAATCAGAGATGTGATTAGGTAGATGATATTGAGGGATAATATTCGAGTTGGATTTAAGAAATTACCTGGGGATGTACGAACGCTTTGGGAAGAGTATAAGATAAGTGTGAAATAGTTTAAACAAATTATTACAGTTATCTACATTTCATCATTAGATGTTATTTATCACACGACAAATAACGAACGACTTTTTTATGAAACAATTAGGAATTTAATGGCAAGAAAATAATCCTAAAGCTTCCTCAATCTCGTAGATTTATAGTCTTTAGAACGCATCCTTTATTTATAGTCGTGACTCCGCTCGGTTAGACTGGACGCCCTCCTCTCTGCGATCTGTAAGCGTCTGAGCAGAAACAGCGATGCGCGCCCCCTGACGCCTCGATCGATCTGTCGAGTGGCGCGCCCCATCACTTCCGAACCTCTCGCAGAGAGAGCCCCTGCTCCGCCTCGGTGATTGTGTCTTTGCGTGGAATTAGGGAGTCAGTTTCCAGATGCACACAAGATCTTAAGGGATTTTCCTTTTGCCGCTCAGCCCAAAGGATTTACTTAGGATTAAAGCTGAGTTATGGTGCACTGGTAAAATACCCGGCAGTGCCCTGGCTTTCTTCGTATCTTGTGAAGTAGGAACAAAATCAATTTCGTATGAACCACGATGTTTAAGGCTATTATTTTTAATGTAATTGGTTCAAATTTTAATAAAATACTATTTTTTTTCATTTGAATATGTAAGAAGACAAGAACAGATACAAATCATGTAGAAAAACAGATCGGAATGTGTATGCGAATGAATTAAGTCATCAAACGGATGTAACTGGACAGGCTTTAATAGCGAATTTCAAACAGCCTGTGTAGTTTACAATAATCATGTTTTTAATTAAACTCGCAATAGACTCAATTTTAAACTCAGAATTATACTTGAATTCAATATTTATTTTTTAAGTGTACATTTTTTTATATTTTAGCTACGTAAATTCATTGATTTCATGCAAACTTGATTTCATGCTTTCTTCATTTGAATAATATGAAATGTGAAACAATAGTCAATCGGCTCAATTTGCCCATGTTTCTTAAATAAATGTGAATGCGTGTCTAAGTGTTAATCACGCACCAGCGCCATTTGGTGTGACAAGATGAGTGGTGATGATAGCCAACAAGACTCTCACATGGCAGAACAGTGTAAAGTTTCAATCGTCAGAAGATCACAGTGGCATTATCATCGACTTCCCGTCGATCGCTTCTTCTTTGATAAATAATGGATTTTCTCAATAACGAAAGTAATAAGAATTTAATTTCAACATTTTCTGGACCACTTAAACGTTATTACTGCTAATATTCATACAACAAAATGCGTACAATTGCATAAAGCCACATTTCAGTGGAATTGAGAAGCATTCAAACTGGTCATCATGACCTCGCAATTTATTCTGCTTGTTTATTTATGGTCTTCTATCATAATACCCCGTTGCTAGGATAAGAAACTGTCATCGAAAGCCCCCCGTCTTTTATCATGACACCCCAATGTTATAGAGGGATTACTAAAAGGAAAGCGCTTTAACAGATACTGATTGGTCACTGCTGGGAATATACCTGCAGGTTTTGTCAATGCACTCATTTTGTTAGTGCGTTCGTTTACAGTTTGCTCATTTCTAAATGGCTTCATCACTCTCTATAACAACGTCATTGCCATGCATTACCTTCATTTGTTTCCAGATCTGTCAAAGTGGTCCCTTTTTCGAGTAAATCCTTTATAAATTGAGACAACGGTAACCCGCTACGTTACAACAGTCAATATTAAGGAAAGACTTTTTAGGATTTCTTCCTCCAACGCGACCTCCTACGCCCCGGGGGGGGGGAGTAGTGGCCCGCTCCTCCCTCGCGCCTTCCTTCCTTTCTTCTGCCCCCCCCCCACGAGCCTTTATAATTCCGGGGATGAATGCAGCACTCGCTTTAGGAGGCCGCGAAAAAAGTCGCGACATTTCGCCGCTCTGACGGGGCCCTCCGCGGATATCGATTGGTGGTTGTTCTTGTGAGTCAAGTCGCGTCCGCGTGCTGTTTTGTGCCCCGCTCTCGCCCTGCGGCGCGAGGCGGTGGATGTGGCAGGGCCACGCTGGTTGCAAGCCCCGAAATGTTGGCCAAAACTCCAAATATTTTTGGATGCAAAACAATGCAAGGCTGTTTGAGGTTGCTGAAGATAAATTGAGCATGAAAGAAGGAAATTTGAAAATGAGAAATTCAGTATGGCCGAAATGTGCTTCAAAATGTACTAAATTCTGAATTAGGAGAGAGTCGGCAGATCCCTAATTCTAAATATGGTATATGTCTGAAGCTGCAAGAAGAGTGGACAATGAATAATGGATTTAAGCTTCTTACTATCTGAACCTCTGCAATTACATTGTTCAAAATACCTTTAGAAAAGTTACAATAGGAAACCACAATATGCATACTATAAGGAAAACAGAAATATTTAAAATATTATTTTGTGTCGTTCAGTACTTTTCTCTAAAACTAATGAAACAAGGGAAGTTTCAGGAACAATACCGTCACTATTCACTGTAAACAATAGAGTTAAGCACATTTATGAAAAGTTTTATGTTTACCAATATTTTTAATTGTAAGTTGCTGCGGACCATAGCAGGTAATTCTTCTGTTCGCTTAACGTGCGTATAATTAAAACGTATTGCATCGTATTTATAACACAAGAATTTTATATAAAAATACACATGTTTCCAACAATTACTTGTCATTGCGTTAAATATTTGCATTAAAAATATTCAGTCCTCGCGTCAGCCCCCTATATCTCACGAAACGTCGAGATCAATTTCATTTCCACAACACTACGACCAAAACCAACCACATTCGAACTACACAATGTAGTTGGTCTGCGATGACAAACGAAGGCAGATTAACGTTCATTCAGTTAATTTTAATACATTAAAATTTAATGTTTGAAATTTAGTGTATAGCAAAAAGAAAGAAATTATTTTCAGTAGAAACATAAAATTTCCTTCTAACCGAAAATCTATATTGTTTTAAATATAAAGATATTTTTATTTGAAAACTTTCCCATTCATTTTTTTTATATTTCGTCGCGACAATGCGATAGGACTGGCGAGGGGGATGGCACTCGAAACGTCTGTTGGGAGGACGGGTTTGACGTGCGTGCGGGGGAGGTGGAGGACGTAGTAGTTGTGGCGGTGGGGCCTTAAGCCGCTGTGCCAGGAGGGAGGGGCGACCGTTCGCAAGCCAGCGTCGGGCGTCGTGTAAACCCTCTGGGCGGCGCTCAAGATAATTTTGACAGCGAACTGTCTTGTCCCTTGCCAGTTTCACTTCGAGATTTGAGACAGCATGTAACTCGTACAGAGACAGAACCGTCGACGGTTGTTGTTGGAAACGCGCAGACGACACATCGTGTTTATGCAGTGGGTATCATTTGTGTCTAAGATTATACTCAAATCCTTACCGTAAAAATATCACAAAAATATTCAAATTTAAGCCTCGCAGAGCTGCAACGGGTAGCTGCAGTTGGAAGTGTGGAGGATATGACGTTTAGAATGAAGGCAGCCATGTTGTGGCGGTTTTGTCGGTGCCTGTGTTAATGCAATGAGGGTAGCACAGCTGTGGCCAATGCGACAGTTACAGCAGGTGGGGGAACGCGCAGCGGTTCTCTTGTGTCGACGGCAATCAGCTCGGCATCTTTTATGAAGCAGTAGCGGTAGTGGCTACGGTGGCAATCAAGTGGTATCGGTGATTGGGCAGCAACGGAGTCGGCGAGAGGGACGGAGGAGAGGTGGCATTGGTGACGCCAACTGGGGGGGAGGCGAAGGCAGGGACAATGGCGATGAGATGCCGAGGGTGGTGAGGCAGCGAGGATAAAGAGGATGTTGACAAATGCGAAAGAATCAGCGGAGAAGAATGGGAGACGGCGAAGTTCGAAAGTGGCGGGACGACAGCGGCGACGGAGGTGGGCGGGGGCGGCGGTGTGACGGTAGCGGTAGTGGGGCGCTGCGTTGATGCGGCGACGAAGGCGGGGGCAGCGGCTGCAACGGTGGCGTGGGCGGTGAGGTGGTGACGTAGCGGCGGCGGTGCGGCGGCATAGCAAGTGATGGCGCGAGGCGTGGTGGAGGCAGAGGCGGAAGCGGAGGCGGGGGCGGGGCAGGGGCGGGGGCGGCGGCGGCGGAGACGGCGTTGGTAACGGTAGAGGCGGCGGAGACGGGGCGGGGGGGGGCGGAGGCGGCTGTGGTGAACGGTAGCGGCGGTGGAGGAGGGCTGGATGAGGGTGGCGGAGGCGGTTGTGGACGGAGAGGCGGGGCAAGGTGGAGGCGGGGCCGGAGGCGGGGCGGAGGCGGGGCGTAAGGCTGGGAGAGCGGAGCCGAGAGGAGAGCAGCGATGGCAACGCGTTCAGGGGCGGGGGAGGAGGTTACGCGGGCCTCTCAGGCCAAGAGCGGAAGTGCCGCGAGGGGAGAGTCGAGTTTGAGAGAGCCAGGGCTGCCAAGCCGACGTTGGAGGCTGAAACGAGATCGTGGCAGAGGGAGAATTATTCCTTTAGAACGTGATCGCGTTGCTCTGCAGATTTGCTACAGTCCAGTCGTTGGCCTTTTCAGCGTTAACAAAAGTTCGAATTATGTGCATTCCTGTAGGTGGATGATAAGCCATTTTACTTACCACTAAGAAATGTTTAAAAACCCTGTATTATATTAATTTGAAGTTTTCTTAAAAGCACTTCTTATGGTTCGTATTATGTAGTGCTATAATTTTCTGAATAGATTAAAAATACAATATAATTAAAAATCAAGTGTATGTAGTGAGTGCGTAGTATCGGTGGGTAATTACAAAATTGTTGTGTGTGTAATAATTGCAAAATTTCCCATCTTCACTTGCGTATTTGGCAGGATTCACTACTTGCACATGCATTGGCAGGGAATGGGGAATGATACATATCTGAAGGAGTGTTACAGGTTGAGAAAACACAATTTTTCTCTGGAAACTCATATTGTATTACTACTCTTTGAATGTAAGTTTCAATAAGCAGTCGTGAGTATCAGCGTTAGCATCGATATTTTGTAACTGAAGCCTTCGTGGAAGGATGAAACTATTCGGCTTTATCTTCAAACGTTGTCACACCAACCATATTATTAGTAAATATTATAGATGAAAATGCGTCTCAAATTCTGAATGGAAGCTCTTACAAATGCATCTGAGTAAATTTATTTATCAGCTCTACATTATGATTCAATTCGTGGTTAAGACAATTACATGATAAGAAAGGATAGAAACGATGAGTAAATAAACACAAGGCCAAATAGCTCTGCCGAGGTTTTGCGGGCTTTCCGTTCACATGCCCCTGAGTTCAATCTCCGGCGTGACTTTCGATTTCCTGAGTTTAGCTGGCATTGTGGGAGAAACCGACTAGCGATGTGAATGTAATTTCCGACAAATTCAAACATTAAACTTATATCACCAAATAAACTGTTGACACAATAATCTTACAATTTCATCAGAAACACCAAACAATAATGAAGAGTTCCAAAGTATCAATTGAATAATCTGAATCGGATCTGAACCCGAATCGTCCTTGAACTGCTAGGTCGGGACTGCACTGAACGGAGGAAGGGGCGGTATGTATATCGATTACAACTTCCTGGTATTGAATGTGCCGAGACAACAAGTAATCGATTTTGAGATGACGTTGCTACAGCAATATTAAAATTGCGATGATACTTCAAAAGCGTATAACGATAGAGTATAAACCATTGCTTACCAAGTAAGCTGACCACGACCTTATAAGATCCACAAAACATGATTCAGAACCTTTAGAATGCAATCATTCCTTCATGACTTCATGCACACTCATCATATTTTACTAATGAAGTAAAAAATCATTAAATGAAGTACAATCCATATTTACATTTTCGTTTATAGATTTTGAATATTAAACTAGTAGTGCTACAAATTGCACAGACTTTCTCGTATTAAAATTTTCTAATTTCCTTGGTGTGGGCCAGATTTACGATCTTGCCTCCATCCTCTGGGTGACTGCCATCTGTCGCTACCCTAAAAATATTTTTTTGAAATTTTCTCAATTTTTTTGGTTTTCTAATGGTAGATTGAAAATATTACTTTTGAAATATTACAGAAGAGTTCAGTATGGTTTCCACGTTCTACATGGAAAAGTTTGTTGAAAAGTTTGCAGCTGTTTTTAAGAAAAAATTGTTTAAGTTCCAGTGTAAATACAAAATTTGATGTTCTTTTTCACAGGAATCTTTCGAGTTCAAAAAAAATGCATTTGACGTCATGTGAAGAACATTTACTTACAAATGCAATAATGTACAAAAATTGCTGGAAATGTTCATATTTGCGTTTGGCGTGAGAGATATTTAAAAAACATATACATTTGTGTAATAAAAAAACAAAAGAATACGACAAAATTAATTCTATGTCGTTTAAACCGTGCAATAAATACTATCTGTAAGAAAAGTGTGAAAAAATTGGAGTCGTTTTTGAGAAAATAGCGTTTGAGAGTTTCTGAAAATGCGGAATTTTGAGCTCGTTTTCACAGGCAAGTATTAAGTTTTCAATAAATGGCATCATCTAAAGTACAGATACTCGTAAATGCAATATTATGAACAACTCGCCGCTAATGTAAATATGAGAACGTGAGGGCTAGTCCAAAGTATTACATTTTGTAACTTTTACAAAAACAAAAGGACAGAGAAGATGGTGTGGGCGTCGTTGAGTATATTTCGCACTATCCCTATCAAACGTTTGAAGAAAAAAGTTGTAGCCGTTTTTGATAAAATATTGTTTTTATTTTTTAATATTGCACATATTGCACTGAATATTGTGCGAAAATTAATCAAAGTTTTAGAAATTGTACATGACCTTAATGAATGAACTAATTATGTACAACAAATTTCACTTGCATAAAAAATCTATTTCTTTAATTTTGTAGTTGTAGGAACGCCGAAAAGAGTAAAAAATTCAAACTTTTACAATTTTCAAAAGTTTGGAGTCATCCCTGAAAATCATACCTATGTCATCTTTATAATTGTCTTATGTCATCCTTACCTATCCCAACCTATGTCATCTTTATAACAGTATTTTACTAAATTCTTTAAAGAAAAATTTGAAGCCGTTTTTGAAAAAATTTCGAAAATATTCCTGTGGTTTCATGTAAAGTACTCCCAAGTTTTAAAGAATGTTTTTCTAAATCTCGAAGCTTCGAGTCAATCCAGATGGTCAAGGGTTTAGAAAAATTCCTACACATGGGTTAGGCGCTAGTTGTGTTCACAGACGGACGAAGGACGGTCAAACGGACGGATAGACGGACATCATCACAAAATCATTTTTTCGGTATCAGGGGATCCCAAAACGTTCATTTCCGTTGAAATCTCGGAATCGATTTTCCGCAGCATTATATAACTTTCACTATACTACGTTTATTAATTACACTGTACGAGAAATTACGAGAAAATACGAGAAATTAATGAGGGAAGTACGTCTATAATGAAATGGGAATTATATAGACTGAGTTACTTCCGGGAGAAGATTGTAACTCTAGAACGACTCTGGTCGGGATGCCGTAGGGTTTGCACCCCAACTGTCGTGGACTTTCGATATTAAAGTACAGCTAGGTCAATTTCAACTTCTGCCTGGAGGAGAAATCTAACGGCCAGCTTCTCTGGCCGGTATTTTTCCTTGGTTTCTGCGATGCACACCCGGAGAAAACGAGAGCAGCGCCCTAAAGAAGGGGTCACGGACCGCACGCGTTCTTTCCTTCCTCTTCCTTGTCCTATCCTCACCCCTTACATGTACACGTACATGCGCATACAAGTACTCCCACACTTTCCGGGAGACCAAACGGGAGCGTAGAGATTGACCCGGCAGTGGCGGTGCCCCGCCCGTGGAGTTACGTGAAGGGAGAACCTCCCACAAGCCGTCGTGTAGTACGGCGACAGATCCAGCGGGAACGGAACACCACCAAGACCCGGGGAGGGAACATTAACTACACTTACGGGAATAACTACCATACCAGTCGATGTGCCCTAAAAATCAATCAAAATAGAGACTAAGCAACAATTCACGTAGATAATGCTTAATTTTTTTGGTGGTAAAAATGTTTTCTTTTTTGCGAGTAAAATCTTCATTTTTCGAAGGTAAACGTTTTTGAGAAATCAATTTTCGTCTCCGCCTTGGCCCTGCTCTCGTTATTCTGAGCAGCCTATCTACCCCGGCTGCCGCGCGCCTCTCAGTACCTCTTCAACGAACTCCGGGTAATCTTGTTAAAGGGTAGTGGAGCACAAAATGACACTCAGCATTTGCCTTTGTAGGGAGTCTAAACCACAAGAGAAAACGGGTGTGACTGGCAGACAAGATTGGCAATGGGAAGAACCTACCAGATTTTTGAAACATTCTTTGCGTCCAAAGTGATCTAAAAATAAACGAGCATGTATAGTTAGAAACTAACGCTGACTTTATCTTTATTAATAAATAACAAATAATCGATCATGATTTTAACAAAGGCACTTCCGTTGAATAAAAGGTTCTTAAATGGTTGTTTGTAACATTTACCAGTCCGGATTGCTTATTAAAAGTCGTACGCCTTTTTTCGCAAATTTTCCTATATTTCTTAGGTACAAGAATGTTTTCCGATATCTTCAAAACATCAAAATATGAGCATTTTTTTTAAAAAGGCTATAAAAATTAATTTCAAAATCATCGACCAATTTCCATTTTGTCATGTTCTAAAACTGTTAGAGACTTTTCTATAAACAAATGAAAACTTTTGTCAGGAAAAACGAAGCGTTATCATGATCTCAAACTGGATTTAGGAAATCAAAATTAACGCAAACCGCTATTTTTTTGCTTTTTTCACTTAAGATTTTGCTTCATCAATAGATCAAAAAGAATCAACTTGAACTACATTGCCACAATTTCGAAACTTCATACAGAGGCCAGATCGACAGAAGCTTCATTGTCAGAATTAATGAAAATATACTTCCATGGAAACATAATACAAGTAGATCGCCCTTCACTCTCTTAAGGAATTTATGTTGATTAACATGACTTTATTATTTTTATCCTTGAATAATGTCAACAATACCTCATCAGCATTCTCACAAAATAAAAGGCAATATTAGTTGCAATGGACCTAGGTTGAAAACGGAAGAAAATTATATTAATGTGTGCATTCCAATAATGAAGTTCGAAACATTTGGTACCCTTTTGTCCATAGCAGATGTAAATAATTTCTGTGTAAAATAAATTGATGTAGAAACTGCTTATTTCAATGGTGTAATACTGAGAGAAACTTACATGAAAATACCGTATGTAATATAAGAAAGAAACTGAAAATGAAACTAAAAATAAGTTTGTATGGTCTACCAAAAGTCGGTAGATGTTGTTACGATAAATTATTTAGTATTTTAAAAGAATGTGATTTATATTCTTGCAAAAGTTATCCGTGTCTGTTTTTAAACTAATCAAGTGCAGACGTCCTAGCGATATGTTTATATGTTTGAGTACGTAATAGTAGATAAAACGTGTAGTAAAGCCAAAGTTGACTATTAAAGAAATAGTCAGATTAAATGAAGCTTTTAGTAGGTATAAAAGAGATATAAAACAATCTTGGATTCCCACATGCATTTATTGAAAGTTGCTGGAAATATTTTACTGGGAAGGACGTCACTGTATGAGAACGCTTAGAGGAATTGGAATTGGATTTTGAAAGTTTTGAAGAAGTAAACGTAGAAATGTATGAAAAGACGCCAGAAAGAAATTAATATTTAGTTACAGCAACGCGACCAGATGTAGGATACTCTCATAATATATTATCATCTCAGTATTCGAAGGATCTTAGAGATGTATATTTACAAGATAAGAAATGAGTTATTACAGAAGACACAGAAAATGAAAATGTAAGTAGTAAACCAGGTAAACTTTGTATATTAACGATGCAAGCTTGTGTAAAAAAACTGACAGTTTTTTATTAAAAAAAAGGTGATACATTAATTAGCTGTAAATCGAGAAAATAAAAACATTGATTTATCGAGCACGGAATCAGAGATAATAGGATTATGTGACGCATTACGTGAAGACAAATGGATTGTATCTCTAGCAGAAGAAGTGGGTTTTAAAAAGATCGTGAAAGGACCAATTAATTTTCGTACTGACAATTATCTGTTTTGGATTGGTCATAAAATTTTAAAATAACTATTACGATGAAGCATATACTGAACAATAATTTTGTATAAGATGATATTAATAATGGATACATTATTCTACGACATCTGAAATCATCAGAAATGGAGACTAATATTCTGACAAAGGATGAAGATGCAGAAGCATATAAAGATATTTCAAACATTGAATGTATTCATGTAATTTGAAATCACACACAAGAAGGTGCATAGTTATGTGTTTATAACGTAACAGGTTTCGAGTGATGCGGGTGGTTGATAGTGATGATTTTGTCGGTGACATGGAGCAACGTGGTTGTTGATGAGAGAGTTCGGAATGTAATATTGGATACATAAGATGTTTATGCATTACTGCCAATAAAAGGCTAATTAATATTGAACGACTTGTGTATCGTGTATCCAATTATTATAAATGAAACAAACAGTTCGTTTCATCTCATTCATATAATGCCAACACAAGGATGGTATTTATAGCAGAGAGGGAACGCCGCTCGCACAGTACATAGTTTTAAATTGGTACCCGCGGAGAGCAAGTGTGTGTAAACCGTTAAGAGGATCGTATTTATTTGGTTGGAAACGAAACTCGATATCGAAAAATTCTACGCTGCGGGAACACTGAAGCGAAAGTAATATCTGATACACCACCGCAATAGGTGCATACATTGTTTTTATTACATCGTACAAATTTATTTTATTCCTACTCAAATATATACCTGCGAATCACAAAAAATGATGCTGTAATTTCAACTCCTCACTGCCGTTTTTTTGGAGTTATAAGCTGTAAACCCACGCCTACAATAACGAGTGCCCATTAATGTTCATGTGGGTGAATGTTTTATGTAGTTGTTTAATTAATCTATTTTCGATATATCTAAACGATAATGTTTATGTTTAAACTAAAATGGAAAAGCAAATGGGTTAGGAGGAGATTTTTGAGCTCAAGAAAACGTTCTCACCCATACGTCACATATTGTTTTTACTGTATTTGGTGAAAATAAATCAAAAGAAATATTCATAATTAAAATTGGTTTAACTCTTGCTTTCGACATCAATATTTCAAATACTATGTATTTAGAATGCCTAGGATTACGAGATAGTAACATTTATTAAACGTCTGTATCTCTAATGCAGGGATTCCCAAACATTTTATTTTATCCGAAAGGACCGTAACTGAGATAAAAGTGAAATTAAGAATATTAAATCTAATTGGTAAAATAATATGGTTGGTGCAGTGGATAAAATAAGCTTGATATGTGACATGTCTTATTCATTGCCGATATCCACCCGCGGGTGACCTAAGAAAGGAGACCGATGCAAGCATCGGTTCCTCCGGTCTAGCTGCGCATCTGCTCCTAAGGATGAACGACGGATACGAAAAAGGATTATATATACATTCATACACACACCCACACACACACAATTCCCACCATCACTTACGTATGTCTAATTTGGGGATGATCAGATGTAAGCACTATAAACCTAATTAAAGTAATCCAAAATAAATTTCTAAGAATACTCTAAATACTCCCCAGTTCACGAACAAAGTAATAGAGAATTAAAAACTACCTAACTTGAATAAACTTCAATGAAATAAGCAAGTGATTTTTACAATCGCCTACATACATCCCCAAGTACCGTCTCAATTAAAAATGAAAAAGTCCTGTCTGTCGAATAATCTTTTGAATCTATTTTTCAATAAATTCAAAATATCATAAACCACATCACGTTCCGCTCCTCAATAATCTAAAATAAATTTAATTTAATTAAAATCAACAAGAGCAAACCACGCGTCTGACCTCGACGTAGCTATCTATCGAGTGTCGAAAACTTTGCAACCATCAAGACTTGAAACCTGGAACCTCCCAGTCAGAGGCACTGGAGTGACATCAGTTGATGCCCTGAGTCACCAAAGTCGGTACGTTATTAGAAGAAAAAAGTATATATTAAAAATGCACTTTTTTTTATCTGTATTGCTCATTCGTCTTTAGAGCTTAGTACTCTTACTCATTCATACTGGCTTAGGTAGCTCAGGGCTTCAATTGAGGTACTGCAATGCCTCTGACCGGGAGGTCCTAGGTTTGCGTCCCAACGGTAGCTGGATATTCAACAATAGTTATATAGTTAGATCGAATTTATCCGCTGTCTGAGAGAGACATCTATTGACCGGCTGCTCTGATCGGTATTTGTCTGTGGTTTCTTCGATCAATACCAGGACAATGCCGGAGCAGTACCTCAACAAACGGGCCACGGGTCGCGTGCTGTCTTTCCTTCCACTTCCTCGCACTTTTCCTCACCCTACACTCGCTTACATGCACTGCCAACACTTGTCGGGGACAGTCGTAATATTAGAGCTTGCCCCGGCTGAGCGGTGAAAATTAATTACGGAATAATAAAATTAGCGAAGGTGAAGAAGAAAGAAGAAAAAAAGAAAAAGAAAAAATATCGGAGGAAGAAAGAGAAGTGTATGGTAGTGATATTGGCAGTCGTGAAATGCAAATATAAAGTTAAAACAGTCGTAGATAGTATATTTTGCTAATGCATGATAAGAAATAAAATTCGTTTTGCTCGTAAGCAAGCCTTATTTACCTGAGGAAGAGATGACCACACAGAGAATTTATTGCGAATTATGTAAGTGCAGCAACTTCATTATTATAAAGTACAATGACTTAAGCTAAGATTACGTTATAAAGTTTTGTATGTCTGGGGCTTCAGAGATAGAAAATGTTTTGAAAGAATTTGGATCATCACAAAAATTAACGACTATCTAGTTTTTAGAGATGTCACGCATTTTCACAAATATAATATACCGCTAAACATTAGATATTGAACATACAAAAAGGAGAAAAAAGTAAATATGTCATCAGAAAAGTAATATTTTAATAATGTCAGTAAAAGAATATTTCAATAATATCGCCAACAGTAAATATTTCATCAATAAAGTAAATATAGCAGCAGGTGTCCCAATACATCTCGGAAAACTCAGGAACAGGTTAATAAAACATCCCTACATTCCTTCGAAAAGGAGTCGTTTCGCGGGTTCTTTGTAGAGGCAGTTATCAACGTCTGGAATTTAGCAATTTTTGCGCGTCCCTCCATAAAGTTGGGCGGAGTGCGCTTGAGCAATTCGTCCGTTATAGAGAGAAGTTGGCGCCCCTTCGAATGAAAGGCTCCCCGCGCAGGCGCCTCGCGCGAGCGCCCTGTCACAACACGTTCCGCCCCCGGGCGCCGCCCCGGCATACCTCCGCCCCCGCCGGCCGCGCCCCAACAGCTATCCCCGGACCTTTAATGTCCCCGGCGCCCCTGCGACCCTGCCGGACCCGACGTCGCCTCGCAATACCTTACGGGTCCTCGCGCCTCTACCACCTGCGGTTAATTCTCCGGCCTCGACTCCCAATGTACGGGGTGTCTAGCAGTTTCATTAATTGGTGTTTCCAGGCGAGTCCACTGCTGAGAAGATTAGACCCGTAAGTGTAGTGTATTTTTATTGTGGGAAGTAGTGATGATCTTCCCCCGCTGGATAGCGAGATCCGGCGCTGACACAATGCCAGGTTGCAGTGTTTTTCCCACCAAGGTATCTCCCACCAGTGAGGCACCGCCTCAATTGGAGCAAGCTCTGAGTTCCCGGCATGTGTGGTAGAGTAGTACATGCAAGTCTAAAGGTGTGTACGTAAGGGGTGAGAATAGAACGAGAATGAGGAAGGAGGTCTGTGGTCCGTTTGTTAGGGTACTGCTCCGGCATTCGCTTGGTGTTGATCGGAGACACGACGGAAAACAACCGATCAGTGCAGCGCTCCGCCAAGTTTCTTCCAGAGCAGCAGCTGAATTCGACGTAGCTCTGTAGCTAGTGTCGAAAATCTTGCCACCGTCGGGACTCAAACCCTAGGACCTTCTGGTCAGAGATACTGCAGTGATACGAAGCTCTACGCACCTTAGTCGGTTCAACCAGTTTGATTTTTTCAATACCCTCAACCAGGTCGACTCTCACCAGAGTAAGATTTCCACCTCTTGTTAGAAATTCACGTTTTCTCTTTTTTTGTAACATCATACGTTCCCTCCGTTAAAATACTCCAGCCTAATTTTCTTGCGTGCTCTATTTTGCCTTCCATAACTCCCTTATGTTCCTTCTTCTACTCTAATTTCATCCAGCCACATCCTTCCCCTTCACAGCTCCATCATTCCTGTTTTTTTGTCCGATTCCTGCTCCTCTCCGCACACATCCCAAGACGCCCCTTCTACCCTGTCTCAAGGCAGGGCGATTCCTCGCATCTCTCCCTCGTCCAACAATCCTCATTCCTACCGCCCTCCGTAACTATTTTACCTTGCATCCCCCAGCCTCAGCGTGATTGGAGACTACCATCTCCTCGACTATCCCCATCACCTCCCACCACTTCCCCCCTCGCTATTCCCCACCCCATCTACTAAAATGTTTTCCCTGCACCTGCACCAAAATAGTCTTATCTGTTGTACCAAATTGTATCGCACTTCTCCCCTCCCACTATACTCAAAAACATATCTTCCCAAGACTAACTTTCTGAGAGGAGAGAAAATGTACCACAAGTCAGCATATCTCTACTTCCCTGCCGCTTTGGTCTGTGTTACCGTGACGTGTCTCAGAACGTCGGCGTTTCAGTACAAATCGCACTGTGTTCTCCCCACACCCGTCGCATCAACTCTCATAATTGCGCTCTTCAGTTTTATCAGAACTGTCTCCCCTCTCAAATCCAACCCTCCTACCAGCCTCCTTATGTTCCGCGCCACTATCCCAATCCAGAACGTCCAAAGTTCTCCTTTACCTCCACCATCCCCCCACTACGTCCAAAGGCCTCACCCCTTCCCACTTCCCCTCCCCGCTTCAGGGCTCAGGAGGCGGCACTTCACCACAAACAGCACGATACTCCCCCACTCTATGTCTCCACTTCTCTCTTTTAACACACAACGCACATCGGCTCAAATGTTTTCCCACTTATCGCTCTCCCTCAGTATTTTAGCTTCCTGGATTCCCAATCTCGTGTCATTTAGACACACCTCTCTCCCCGACCTCAATGATCTCCATTGTTCCCAAAACCCCGACTCAGAAATTACCCATTCAGCCTCCATATTCCATATTCAGCCTCTCTTACCACATTCAGCCTCACTTCTCTCTGCTCCTTCACCATTCCCTCCACTCTCTCCATATTCAACATAACCGTTACTCTCTTCGCCCTCGCCAACCTCGCCTTTACTGTCAAATTGGGTTTGGTGTACCCTTCCGCCCCCCGTGACTACCCGACCTTCTCCTTCTCCGGCAGCAACCCCGAGTACATACAAAGTCTCCCTCGCCACCACGGCCCTGTTGACACCTCTCCCCCACTGCTGCCTTCGCCGAGCTAGGCTCAGAAAGCCAGCATTTAGCTACAAATGCGCAATTTCCGTCTCCATTCCCCCCACTCTGACCGTCACTAAAAATACTGAGGCATTTATCTTTACTATTGTTATTATTATTATTATTATTATTATTATTATTATTATTATTATTATTATTGATATTATCATAATTATAATTTTAACACTGCCATTGACTTTGGTGTATTTTTTTATTTTTTTAATTTAAATTATATTTATCGATATATTATTATATTTATTATTGCCATGTTCCTTATACAGAGAAGTGAAGTGTAGTGTACTGTAGTAAAGGGGAGGGGTGTAGTGTAGTGAAGTGTTTGATAAACTAGAAGTCAATTTAGAGATAACTAGAAATTCATTACAACTCGGATATCAACCCCTAATTCTGATTTGAATTGTTTGTTTGTAATTGTTCTAGTTGTAACTGTAATCATGTTTGTCACCGAGCATTAGCTGACAGAAAACTTTAATAAATCAATCTCTCTATCTATCTCCACATCAACCACCTCCACACTCGCCATTTTGCCTCCGACTTCATGGAATTCGCCTTCTTTTCGAACAGCCGTCGCCCCCACCACCTCCCTAACTGCCTCGAGCCTGCAGGGCGCCTAAACGCAACCCTCGTCCCCCCGACCCCATTGTGCCTTGCGCCACTTGAGCCCCTGCTGCGCTGTGCGGCCGCGTCGGGGCTGAGAAAGTCAGCCGGCGGGGGCTACAAATTGCTGCGACCGCAGCGGCGCGGAGGTGAGACCGGGCGCGCCGCATTTGTCATGGCGCGTGCGTGGCTTCGGTGCGGAGGCCGCCGCCGCCGCCTTTTTTAACCGTACAAATATGAAGGAGCCCACCTCCTTGATGTTGCTGTCAGTTCACTGGATGCATGTGCTCTACATTGCTGAGAATTAATGTCATTGTTGAGTTAGCTTTACTCTTCGTTTTGCACAATAATAGCGTTAGCTGTATGTATCACTTTTTTTATACGTGCATTTTTCCAGTGCGGGTTCGATAAAACCCTCTTTTTCGTAGAAAACGTATTTTTTCAATAGTGATTTTATGAATTGTATTATTTTCCCCTTTGATTTATGTAGCGAAATTTTGTTTCTTTGCATTGGAAATCGTTTTCGCCATTCAGTCATTTTTCGTAAACGCCTTTGAGAGAACTGTCGGTAACATTGCCGTCTACTTTTCAATTGTTGATTCACTAAAGATATAAAATAAATTGGCTGAATTGGAAATAGAATTATGCTTGTGAAGGAGAGTATAATGTATCAGATTGAGATAAAAAGTTAATGCCCCAATGGAATTTGTATTTCTATGTGTGTAGTAAATACGTTATATCTTGATAAGAACGTACACAATTTTGGGGGGAATTAAAGAGTGGGCTCGTATCCCCCTTAGGAATACACGTACTGTTCATACTCTCTATTGCTAGGATTAAATACGTGACCTGTCGCCGGCTAAGCGCCATGAATGCAAGTTGAATTTATTGCCTCGGGATTGTTTATTGCCGCCTGTGCTTTTAAGTAGTAGTTAAACCACGTCAGAGATGCGTGGTCATTCAGCTTGTTGGTAGAAGTTTTTTTGAAGAATTTTACAATCTTTCACATTATTGTAGTTTCTCAAATTTTATTCTTAATTTTTTACTGCTGCTAGCACACATTACATCTACATTCAACGGTATAGTTACGAATCTGATATTTTTTAAAGTTAAGTATTATTAATATTTCATAAAATGATCCGCAAGGGTGCGTTGTTCTAAGTGAATAGCAGAGTAGAGATTGTGTTATGCCCGCAAAGGACATTTACTTCTCTGCAAGGTGATTTGTAACACACGTGCGTATGGAGTGTGGATACTAACAGAGGCTGAAAAAAAGCATAATAGGTTATCACATTTTCTACTCAAAATTGCATGTATTTTTATCCGTACAGAGTAAATAGAATTAAGGATACTTTATTGTATTTCTCTGAAAAATAACGTCCACCCCTGACATGTAATTCACGTTGTCAATACAATAATAGAGAGAGTAAATCGGAAATGACGATATGTACTCGCACAGTAATTAAAATCTTATCTCCCGGTAATTAAACTACTGTTTTTATGAGCGTGCGTTTCCTATCAAATCATGAAAATATAATTTCTTTTTACAGTAAAACGATACGTTAATGACCGCCTCACGTAGTTGACGGCCTTTGTAGGAAGACACGAAGGCTGTATGCCTAGCCCCTGTTGACGGAAGGAAAACAAGATGGACAAGGCGTGTTTCCGTCAAGGCAGGCCCTCGCCCGCGTTAATGTTGCTCCTGGTGTTTAGGATAACACCATTACTGACCTCAATCCATATTATGCTATGATAGAGGCTGGTGTGTAAGACGAGAAAAATTGATCAAGCGAAATGATGGACAAATGATTGACGGCATTTTCCCGGACAATTTACTTTTTACTTTTCCTGAAAGTTTTATTAAGACAAGTGAAGTCAAGATCATAAATAATTCTCAACAATTTAAATTTAGTGAGTAGCAAAGTATGCACGTTTATGTAGACTTTTGTTTCCCTTTCAGTTATCTTCATCATATTTTACATCAGGGAACAAAAATATCCTTTTTAGTCGTTTATTTTCATTTTATTATTTGTAATTGCAATTTGCGATCATATGATGAGACTACATAAGTAGAAATAATTGAAATGGAGTATGCGCTCAAGGTCAGATTATATATGCTCTCTCAAGGGTTAGACAAGTGTTATTCATGTGATATGAATTCTTTAAGAGGAAATAAAATAGTTTACCTCAATAAATGAAAAAAGTTGGGTTAGTTACACCATTTATAACTCAATAACGGCTGAACAAATTTTGTCTCTGATTTGTTGGATTCATCTCTGTCCCGAATAGCATAAAAAAATTAAAATATCGGCAACTTTCATGAAAAAAGAACAAAGAAGAAAAGAAAATATTTATGTCAAATGCAACTCGCATTTTTTACACTATATCGTTAAATAACTTCTAAACGAAGAGTACTAAGACATTAAAAACTAACATTTTGAGGCCATATGCCAAAGAAACGTTTCTCGGGCCGTAATCTACAGGATGAGATCATCTTGAACATTGTATTACATTTTTGACGGCCCGGGTGTTCTCGACACTACTTCACCTTCTCAGACGTGCAGAATCGTGCAACTAAGTGTGTATGACAGAAACAAAGAGAGGCAGAGACAGACTGATACACAGAGACAGATTCAGACATACTGAGACAGGGACAGGGACAGAGACAGAGAGGCTGATAGTGGAGTGAATGACGGGGAGAGACGGAGAGAGAAAGGGAGAGAGAAGAAGAAAGAAGGATATGAAGGGCAGAACGTCTGCCGGGTTCCTCTAGTTTAAAAAAAAATATTCAATAGTAACCTTGTAATCTGTAATTTTATTCTAAACTTCAGGTTATCAGAGTACTCCACACATTCATGATCAGGTGTGGCTTTATGTTTCCTTTCTGGAGTCAAGTCAAGACGTTAACGTAAGTCGAGGGCTTCAATATGGCGCCGGAACTGTAGGAGGCGGTCCTCCTGAATGCGTCCGTCTAAAGGCTTATGAGATCGTATGAAACCTTTTTTTTTCTTCGAAACTCTTGTTTTAATTGTCAAAAGCCCTTCAACATATGACTAAATTCGTTTTCAATTATGCGTCCTCTGTTGGTACAGACTCCTACAGAAATCCGACTACCCGACATCATGCGTGTTGCGTAATAGAAATCTACTAGAAGTATTGTGAGGAATACTTTTGAAAGTTAGTTTCATTATAAATGTATAAATAATTATTGTTAATGTAATGAAGTAAAACATTACGTTTCATTTTCTCCCATAAAGAAAAAGTAATAATTCACACTGATCAACCTTTACCTTTTCTGATACCCAACCTTTACTGATACCTTTAAAACAACAAAAACGCCTTTTTAAAGAATTCTTCCAGAATATTTGGAAAAGATGCAGTTAATAACAGTGCCAATCAATTTCCTTTATAAGAGTATGAGCTAATTATTACATCTATTGGTAAACTAATACCCCGCAAAAAACTTTCGTGGTACTTAAATTGTCCCAAATTTTAGACGCATTTTAGACGCTTGAACCCGTTAATTATCTGTATTGCTAAGTGGTTACGAGGGAAATATGAAAACAGTTGAATGATACTACATGTTCTCTAACAAAGGGAATTATGAAAGCGAAATATGAGAGGAAAATAAGAAAAGACAACGCGAGTTAAGTAAAAATCTAGTTAATTAGTAAAGAAGT
>BOPP01000032.1:2294444-2310500 GCA_017312745.1 Gryllus bimaculatus
GCCCCGCCTCTCACCGCCCCGCTCTTCACCACGCCCCAGCCTGCACTGCGGCCCTGCCTTCGCCGCGCGACCGTTGCCGCCCCTGCAGCGCGTGCCCCTTATCCCTCGGCCGCAGCGGCTTAGGGGGCTCGGGGCGTCAAGTCACTGATGGCACTGCGGTGCCTCGCACCGGCGCGTCCTAGCGTTCCGCACCCGGTGGCAGAATTTTCGGCACCAGCTGCAGAGGTAGGTCGAATTCCGCCGACGACTGGAGGAGAATTCTAGCGGCCAGCTGCTGTGATCGGTTTTCCTGGTTTCTTCTATCAACACCAGGCGAATGTCCTAACAAACGGATTACGGACCGAGCGTTTCCTTTTCTTCCTCTTTGTCTTCCTGGCCCTTTCATCACCCCTACACACGCTTAAACTTGCGTGCACCACGCTACCACACATGTCTGAGGCCAGTCGTGATATTAGAGCTTGTCCCAGCTGGAGCGGTACCACGCTAGTGGGAGATACCTGGTATGGGAAACTCCTCTAGCAAACGTATAGGTCTGCGCCGGATCTCGCCATCCAGCTGGAGAAAATTGCCGCTGCCTCCCACGACAAAAACATGCACTACACTTACGGTATCAATGACCTTAGCAGCTGAAGAGCCCGGAACCACCAATCAACCAAAGAATCGGAAGCCTCCACCCCACTGACTCTGATCTACCAGGTTCCCCACCTCGGTCAACCCCCGTCGCTGACGAGCTACCCGCAGCTGCGCCTGACACCCGCCTTCGACACTACCACCGCAATTGCTGTGGCATTTTCCACGCCGCTGCCTCGCCCCGCAGAGCCGTCTCCGTCGACTACCTTTTGAAGCGGCCCCGGCGAGTGAGCGCACGCGAGTGTCTGCTGTCGCGTCCCACTTCATTATCAGCAGCTTGCGTTTGCACGCGTAACACTTCACCCCCCCTCTTGTCATCAGCGGTGGGGGTGGCAAGTTAATAATTTGATCCACCGCTCCCTACCCTCCGAATGCACCATAGAATCCTCCTCCACTGGCAGAGTTAGTCAGTATTCTCATGGCGTGACCTTATTTCGTCCTCATTTTCACTAACATCACAGCTGCTCTAAACGCAATAGTTACATGCTATGCTAGCACGAACATTTTCACTGCCGCCATGTGCATAACACTGTCTGCCCACGGTCGCTTTCTTGTTGTTTATTCATGTCATTCACCACCACTGTATAATTCATCAGACTATACAATTGCTATCACAAATTACCGAAAACAAATAAACGTGAAATGCGTTGTAAATTCGAAGTATTATGAAGACAATTGAATGGTAAAAGGCGGAAGAGAGATATAAATTGAGAATATCTCCAGCTCCAAGGTATCGTATTTCGTCGGGCGGCAAGGAGAAAGATAAAAAGACTGCGATGGAGATCGCGCAGCATGGAATCGAACGTGACTGGTAGGAACTGCACGAAAAGTGACCAGCGCACGCGCTGCCCACTATTCAAAGGTGAACTCGGGTGTTACGTAGAACAGCAACGACGAGCGTAATAGAACATAATGAAACGATGATGTAATGATTGGGATTAATACACGTGTGTTATATTACGATACGAGCGAGTGTCGTCAACTTCACAATCGTGTATTAATACCCATTAAATCGAGTTTCAGACGGTACTTTTTCTACGACTTATGGCAACTTATGTAAGTTAAACTTTCACATTGAATCGTAGTGAGGCAGTTGGCATGCAGGATTAAGTCAAGGCCACCTAGCGGAGAACGCCCTACACTACCTTATCCTACCCTGCCGCAGGTGGCTTTGCTTCATCCTTACGCTTGTCAAACAGGATGAAAGTGAAATTACCATCCAATTTATTTTAAATCGTATTTGACCAAAAAATACTAATAATAAAAGAAATTAAAACTGACAAGCATGATATAATATTAAATGAAATGTTAATGTACACAATCGAATGAAACATTTACTAGAACGATTCTCAATGATTAATTGTCAATACTTCATTTGTGAACTCTGTGACTGGTCAAGAACTTGTATCGTAGTGAAATCTTTATTGTAATGAGTATCATTATGCAATGGCTTGCAGCCAACAAATGACAGAATTATAGAATGGGAGAAGAAAAGTGATTCTACGGAATTGATAGATTACGCGAAGCATGATATAGAGGCGTCACGGTCCCTGCAGAGCGGTGAGCGCTGCTAGAAAGCGGTAGCGGGGGCGCCGCCACTGCGAAGGCCGTGGCCCTGGGGGGCTGGGGGGGCGTGGCAGTGAGAGCCGGTGGAGGGAGGAACACAAGCGAGCATCGCACACGCGCGGTAAAACGTCAGCGGGCGGCGGGCCGGGCGGCGGGCGCGGTGCGAGCGGCCCCGGACGCTCAGCCAACCCCACGGCGCCCACTGGCTCCCACCGCTTGCGCCCCTTCGACAGCCGCTGCGCGCTCTCGGCGCTCAGCCCAGCCACCTCCGCGTCGCAACTCGGCGTCGATATCATGTACAACACCCCTTGCACGAATTCTTCACTGTTGGAGGCGTATCTGAACACCTTGCGTAAGACATCGATTGGCTGGTTACTAATAAACTAAACCTTATGAATATCTTCATTGCAAATAACGCCTGATGAATCCAAAATCGACTCCTAAAGTGAAGTAGAAAACTAATGAAACAATTAGCGTTTACTTTTATATTTCTTTATGATTGCATTACTTCCCTTTGCTTCAAGCTTTATTGTGAATAACTAACTACGAAATATACATTCAGGTTCGTAGCCATCCGGTACTATCGAATTGGCTAAAGTACTGTGTCTCAGATATTTGCAGAAGTGTATTTCTATGAAAATGTTCTCAAATTCCTCTAGCTCAGAGCAGAGCTATTTGTTCATCGAATTTATATTAATTATAAATATTATTTAAAAGATTATGACATTATTATTGCCAATTATGTTCATTATATCGTCAGTATTATTTTTACCAATTACATTATATCTATTATTAGTGCATTTTCTGCAAAGTTCATGGTATCTTATCGTAGAAAATGCAGAGAACCAATTCAGCACTCTTTACTTCGAAAGAAAGTTATTTCCAGTAAAATAACGTCCAATCATAGTTGTTGCATATAAAAGAAAAGCAAGAATTCTGGAACAAAACCAATTGTTCCTGCACTGCCTGCCATATCCATTCTCTCGAATCGTTTATTATCTTGTAAGTATTTAGCAGGCGGCCTTTCGAATCTGGTGCCGCAAATCGTTGCCACTCCCAATCAGGAGCCCTTGTGGTTTTTCCGATTAATACCAGGCGAATGCTGGAGCAGATCCTACCAAGCGGGTCGAGGACCGCTCTCGTTGTTAGCTTCCTCTTCCTTGCCCTAGCTTCTCCCCTCACACACACACACACACACACAAAATTACACTTACATGATCTACACTACCACACATGTCCGGAGGCCAATCGGTATTTTACAGTTTCTCTTGGCTGGGGCGATGTCTCGATGGGAGGGAGATCCATAGTTTGGGTAGGGTGAGTTAGGGTAGGGGTAGTTAAGTCGACGGATAGGTGGGCGCCGGTTTTAGCCTCCAGTGGAGGAGCTTCATCGCCAGTTTCCGCGATCAAAACATGGACTACACTAACGGGACCAACAGCTTTAGCAGTTGATACGCCCGGAATCATCAATTAGTCAACTGGACACGATCTCCATTGCGGTCTGCCCCGCCCTTACTCCCAACCATTTCGTACTCGCCAGCCCTCTGCCGCCCCTCCCATGTTCCCAGCCACAGTTTTTCCCAGTCATTGGCTCAGGAAAGAGAGAATCAGAAAGGAAACGAAGGATGAGTATCAAAAGGGGATATTCTATTTTACATAAAGAGGAAAGCAGCCAACGTCTGATACTACTGATGCAGATTGTCAAGCCCCTTGATCACCTCTGTAGTTGATCTTGGCGTCATTTGAAGCTCATAGCCCACACCGATGGTGAAGCCCCATTCCACCAAGAAAGGTAGTTGAGAAGTCGCGTGAATGCTTTTTAGTTTCTGTTTTACTAAAAACATGTAACATTAAGGTTTACTCCGTTTACAATTTCGAAGGTTTAAAATGAACCGTAAATTTTTTGTTGTTTTTTTCAATTTTCCATTTCATTGAATATTCAATTAACATTGTCCTACAATATTTGTATGTTGTAATTGTGCTACACTGGAAAGACGCCAATGACTGACGAGATTCGATCTTAAATATCTTAACATTTTTACAGTTATATGAATAAAATTAATACATAAATATGGACATTAAAATAATAATTTTGAATATATGTCTGTCTTGCTTCTGATGCTTAAATCTTATTCTCGTACATGTTATTGTTCTTGTGTTTAACGCACAAAATGTATTCAATGTAAATAGCATGTTGATTACATTATTTTAAAATGTAAAAAATATTGTTTGAAAGTCTTTTTCTTTACAATTAAGCAACCTTACATTTTATTTGGTAAAAATCCTGGAATACCTTCATATCAATTTCTCAACTGGGAAATGTTTGCCACCTCCAATTTCGGGGCGAAACGCGTGACCTCCGCTCCACTCCGTTGAGACGTCTCGCCTCCGGCTCGTCGCGGCGCGCGGCGGCGCTGGCGGCGCCCGGCCGCTCGCGCGTGACGTTGATGAGATTGCTTCGAGGACGCGCAACGGAGCGGATTTAATTTCGCTCTGTCAACTGGCGACGTCAACGTGTGGGCAACGCGAATATGTGTGTGTGATGTTCATTCACTACGCATAATCTGATCTTGATTGGATTTAGGAAAACGTTGTTGTATATAGTCTCAGGATAAAAGTCACAAACTTCTCTGGCATGCATAGGGATCGAAGATGATAATTTTTTGCCAATGAACAGAAATAGGAAAATTTAATATTACAAAGTGACACGTGTTGTATTTACTCCTGAATGTTAGGCAGCCCTGTATGCACATATGTTGGGCAGGAACACGAAAATGTCTTCACAGTCAGAACGTGACCTGCAGAACGCCTGTGAAAAAGATGTTGCCTAAACTTTAGGGGCAAATGTCACCTTGTAACTCCGGAATTTCCGAATGTATGACATTGCCAAAGATAATCGTTTTCAAAACCTCTACATGCCCAAGAACTTTGTAATATTTACTCTCAGACATTATGTATATTGTGGAATCGTCAGAATTCCAACACTTTCCACCTATGTTATTTATGTTGTATGGATATGCTTTTGCTGCAATAACACCCAAACAGACTTTCGGAATTATTTTTCAAAAGAAAAAGATTTTTACAGACTCGCAACAAGAATTATTACTTTTTACAACTACGCATGTAAACAACCAGGCAGGTGCAAACGGAATCCACAACTCATCTTCCACTAAACGATTTGTTTCCCTACATATCGATTGTAAAATAATTCGAAAGTGATGCGTCCTAAAACCTTGTGGATCGATTTGAGTTCCAGACCCACGGACCGAGACTCTATAGGGATAACGTTCACGTTGCTACCTCGCTCCGTTTGGCTTGTAAATCTAGCCCAACAAGGAACCCCTGAACATCTAATTTCATTTCAATCTTCATGTTTCGGTTTTGCAGAGAAATGCTTCCGGTATCAAAGATTTATTTTCGCTCACGAACCAAAACATCGATCGAAAAGTAGATCCCCATCTTTATTTGTAATGCCTCTTTCAGTAAACGTTTGTCTGAATCACAAATATCATTAAATGTGTTGGAAAGTGAATCGGCGGTAATTAAACAACAAATTGTTAAAGATACAAGCTCGAATAAAAGATTGTTCTCCTAAATGTCAGAAATGTATTACGTCTTAACAAATTTCCTATTTTAATTTTTTTAGATATGTTTTTGCATATTTTACAGCCAGACATATATAGCACTCTAGAAAATCAGCAATAAATCATGGTTACATTAAATTGATATTAGAATTTACGTAGGGGTTTTTTTAGGTTTTCGTATACTAATAATATTTCAAGCAAAATACAATAAACTTCATTTCACTATTTCAACATGTAGGCTACAATGTACGCACAATTCTTGCGATTAATATTTATTGCGCACAGTCCTACCGTGGTTACAACCAGACCGTTTTTTATCGGTGTATCTCTTTAAGTCCATGTCCCCTCGTCATTGAAAAAAGTTCAAAACAGGAAACTCTCCTCTCAGGTTACGAAGTCCAATATGCATTTTGCAATTTGCAGAATCACTTCAAATTAATGAAGTGCCCCACGATTACGTTCCTTTATCCATTAAACCAACGAGTAAAATACCTCACGTTGGTGAGGACAAAATTCCTCCAATTATTTAAAGTGGATGAGATTATTGGAGAGCAGTTGCAAAACTCCTGATGTGAATAACGTTTGTGCTCCTCTTTGAATATGTATGACGAATATTTGTCCAGCTTGACTTTTCGTCTCTCAATAAAACTAGTTTTGCATTTGTTCAGCACTTGATAGACGAATGCTTTCTATTCTTTTAACCATATAGGCACTTTTAGACTTTCATATGCATTAATTCCATTTTGCATTCTATGTTTTCATTTATATTTCCGTTGAGTCCTTTTCAATTTTAAATAAAAATAGAAGAGACCTATTCTCTATTTTTTCCAAAACCTAGAGCTAATATTTAGTAATGAAAAGCAAAAATAGCCGCCTTTGAGTTCTACTCGGACCATATCCCGCTAATAATTACTTCCGTCAACTTATGCCGCTACATGCCCTCCCCTCTAAATAATGCACTTTAAAAATTGAACTCAACTCAAATATATTCATAATATATTTTGTATTACGCTAAGACATTTTAAAGACAACTACCATAAAAAATAAAATTGGAAGACATTGGAAGCAATTAAGAACATCTGAATTTAATGCTGACTTAAAACTAATCACAAACATTGTAAAAAAGCTTGAGGCTATCAACAAATCACAATTTAATTTAGTTACTATGTACAATACTCCTCAATAATAGCTCCCTGTAAGAATGATAAATAAAAACTTAAATAGAAAAACACAATCCCTCCCGTAACACAACAGGCGAAGCTTACACATCCTATCAAATATTATAAGAATTAAATAATAAAGTTTATTGTTATTTGGTGGATATTACTTCTCAATTTTTGTCCCGCACTCTTCCCAGCTACGTTTGGGTGTTGTGTTTGCCTTCTTTACCGTCGGGTATTATGGCAGAATACCGACTTCATCCCGTGGTCACCTTTTCACCGGCAGTTTACCGTCCTCCGCAAAAAAACATAGCCCGACTGCATCCCGTTGCGGTTTCCGCCTTAGTGTAAGGAATTGATTTCTACTTTTATCGTGGTCTGCTTAGAATCACATTGATAGTTTATAGTTGATCCACATCTGTTTTCAAGTAACACTTGCAGATCCTTTTAGAGCACTTCTAACCTTGAAAAACGTACTTAAAAGTGTTTTTAAACAAAACATACAACCTCGCAGGTGCATCTTCTTGCCACGCTGATTCAACATACACAATTCTAAAGATTGCGCCAACTTTACCCGAATTCTATGTTTTCTCAGCGCTGGTGCGAAAACATTTATGTGCCTTTCTTAGGAATAGAAATTTAATAAAATCTTAACTCCTTCAACAGATGAACGAAACGGGGTGCACTCGGGCTATGTCTTCTCAGGTATGGAAGGTGGAAGGGGATTAACCGGGAAGCGGGGGCGAGGGAAAACTGAGCCGGGCGATTTCCAGAGTTCTGTTATGTAGCTCGAACTTGCTTCACCGGGTCTTCGCAACCCCCCTCCCCGCCCCAGAGCTCTCGGCGAATGGACCTTCATCGCGCGCGTGTTGGAGCGCGGGAATCGGCGCGCGGGGCTCGCATTCGGTCGGCTGGCGCTGATCGACCCCCTTCGCAAAGGGGATAAACGAATTTTTTGCGACTGTCGCGTTAACGATGCTTGTAATTCGGTGTAGTGCAGGGCAAAAATGTTGGGGAGAATTACGACCTCCGAAATCTATGCGATGACTGGCGTGTTTTGTTGGTCGTTTGGAAGATTCTTTTTTGTGTGTGTTTAAATGCGTGTTTATGTGTACTTAGATGTTTCTGAGAGGTGTGTTTATACGGTTTGAAGTAAAATTGAATTAAATTGGTAAAAAGAAATTGTATGTTTCGCTAAGAACATTATTGTAAACAAATAAGACAGTCAAAATATTAGAGTGAATCCGTAAAACTTGGCAGGCAATGAGCGATCGGGAACATATATCGGTTGTGGATTTACTTTCTTTTTTATATTTGATCATACACATTATTTATGAATTATTTAATTAGACCTCAAAGCCATTCTCTCATGCAGTTTTAAAAACTAGCGCACGATATATTCATTACAGGTAATACTCTTGATTAATTTTAACCCATATTTCCAAGTAAATACCAATTTTGTTTAATCCTTTCGTTTATTAACAGGGATTGCGCCGGCTCTTCTTCCATTTAATTAATGGAAATGCTCTTGTGCGTTTTTTCGCGAGAGGCATTTTTGCATTGCAAACTGGCAGTGTAACCCCAAAACGATCGACGTGATAACACATAAAATAACAGAAAACCAATGTGTCCTTGCATTAAACAATTTAAATTGAAAGTGGGAAAATAATTAAATATATGATTCGTTTAGTAGCGCATTTATTAGAAGTGTATGAAAAAATCTAATTCATTAGTGTATATTTTATTAAAATGAATCGATATCTTCCTCCAATTTTGCTCAAATTCATAACAGTATCTTTGAATTTTCATTATCATCTAAAAATACTCAAAAATTCTTAATATTTATGTAATTTTACGAAATGGGTATATTGAAGCCAAGTGAAATATAGTCGTCTTATAGAAATGCATTATTCGGCCATTGGTATTCCGAGCAGAACGTTTCCCTTCCTCAGCGAGAACGAAGGTTTCATTCCCGACCGACTCTCGTGGAATTTGTGCTTGGCAAAGCACGTTCGCGCCATGTCTTCTGCGGGTGCTTCCTGCCTCGAATTCTCCCATTGATTCGTTTTATTTATCATTTCATTAAGACAACGCAATTTGTGCGCCAGTATACATTCAGGATTAAGAGGTATTGCATGTGGATTTGAGAGACATTGTTAGTGAGGGTATTTTCATTACTCGTGTGTGATATCCACGGAACAAAGAATAGAACGACGTGCTAGAATGTCCGCACATGGTATAATCTCTCTGGATACAGGTGAGTAATTTCAGTTTGTAAAAGCACATCAACGTATTGCTCATAATATTAGTCTGTTTATAAAGCCTTATTTTGGTCTCTGAAGCACAGATATCCACAGAAATTGTTTATTTATGTAATTTTTCGGTATTGTCGCAGCCTGTATCATACAATATAACTGCAACTTCGTACGTATTTTGTCTCAAGATTTACGTATGTAGAGTCGAGAATTTAGAATATACTACAATGTTTTATAGAAAGTAATTTACTTCACAAAAACCATGATTTATCCACTTCTTCGTTATCAAGCCCTAGAATAACAGTTTTTCAATCCCCAAATCACTGTTTTTAGCCAAAGCATAACAACACTTTCTGCACTTCGTAAGTAATGTGCTAGAAAATAAAAACATGCCCAAAAAATGTCTCGTGTGTGTGTGTCAATAAGCTTAACAGATGTACGCCTTAACACTTGAAAAGCCTCCAAGGAGAATATTATAATTTCCGCCCACGGACAGCCTCTGAGGATCACCGAATCTTACCTTTTCCCTTGAACCTGCAACGGAGCGCCGCCATTACGTGGCCCCTAAAGGGTCCATTATCTTTCAGCGGCTTCTTCGCGTTCAGCCGCTTCCTGAGAAAATTTTCTCGATTTAGTTTCGGTATCGACGAACGACCGAATTCCAGAAACACTGCGATGGATACTGCGAAACCGCCCTAACAACGGCAGTAAAGGGCCTTCTTTACGATCGTGCGGTAGCTCAGCGGGGCAATTTCCCTGTCGAGCGGCTGTTCCCTGGCTGCAGCAGCAGCAGGAAGCGCGAGGACCACAGGTCGAGTTGCAGAGCAAATGTTGGTTTTGGCCCCCCACTCGTACTCGCGGCACTGCAAAAGCGAGTTGTGCAGAGAAAAAAGTTAAGTGAAGTTGAACGCGCAGAATTCATATTTTCATTTCCTTTGAAAGAACCGCGTTTTGGAACTTCAATTTCCTGCCAACGCCGAGTTAAGTCCAAGCAATTTCCAGTTCTCGGACGTTGGTGCCGGCGTGGCTGCTGTTCGCAATGATACTCGCAAGACACGTGTGTGTGTGGGTGCAGTGGGAGTGCGTTTAGAGCATGTCCCACATCCTAATGCAGTTATAAAGTACTGTAAATCCAGTTAGCACGACGTTTGCCGTAACACTAAATTACTAATTTCCAATTCGCGAAGAATTTTTTTAAAAATGTTATGCAGCCCCTTACCATGTGCGAGACGACTGTGTGTTTTTTACATTCTTAATAACTCGAAAAAATCAAAAACATCTATGTTGTTAATTTCTCATGCTTATAAAAATTGAAAGGAAACCGCATCGTGTGGGTCATGTGATAGTTTTTTATGGTTCCGTTAAACACTCAGCAAATTGTAAAACATCTAGGAACTTCTGGTTTTGTTCATCAGCTTTTTCACTGTTGTCCAATACTATGTAGACTAATTGGACAACATGAATTTTTATAACATGGACACCTCTTATTTCTGTCCTTGGAATCCGTATTAACGAGGGTATGTATTTTTAATAAATCCTATTAAATAATCATGTAGTTTGTTATATACCAAGTTTTTTTCAAATTAAATTTCTGGAAAGTCAACTCTAATATTAATTTTTTAATATCACATTTTGAAATGTTTCTTTATCAGATGGATTGTTTGAGTAACTGATTTTATAATAAGATAATAAATTTTGTTCATTGAGGAAACGTAGAGATTCTTTTAGCCACCCATTGATAGTGCAATTTGTGAATGAAAATTTGCGAATACCTCGCAACATTGTCTAAACTGACAGAACAGACATGCACACAATAGAACCCTTTTCAATTCCTTTGAAATTCCTCTTTGTGCTCAGTCTTCAGAAATATGTGCCAATATAAACCAGTAGCCTTTGAACTGAAAATGATGTGTGCACGAGACATGTGACTAGAGAAATTCCATTTTTTTCCTAAAAAATCAATACTCGAACAATATTTTGTTATCTTGTAGATATGAAGGATTCCGGATATTCATTTCCTAGAAGCGACAATATAAAGCATTTCCAGCTTTGTAGACCAGCAATATCGTTTGTGTATTGTTCCGAAAGTAAAGCGCTTTGCCAATTCAATGGGAAATCATGAAAATAACGAATATGCATGCGTACATACAAAATAACAGAAAATCAAATCTCACATTTTTGTCAACAGGAATTTGAAAATTAAATTAACCTTTTTTCTTAAAGTTTCGATTAGTTTTATTGTTGTCATGGTCAATTAAGGTATATGAGATAATTCATCTCGATATTTATATCACCAGCTTGTTCCCGATATATCACGTGAATAATACCTTCCAGAAAAAGTAACACATTCTTGGGTTTGTCATTTCCGGTAATTTTATATCAACCTCTTTCTCATACTATGGGATTATCAGTAAAGTAATTGTATCTTGAGAGAAAGTTAATGATCAACTTCAAGAGATCGGCAGAGGTGCTAGTTCGTAATTCAGATGTAACAATCGTGATCATTAAAATAATTGAAAATCATTTCCAGGTTTGAAAAAACTATTAAATCACTGTAAAAACAGGGTAAACAAAATTAAACAGGCTTTTTCGGGGACTTTTTTTTATATTCTGTTAGATATCTCGTGCCCCGATTATTTATCTACAATACTTTTTAATTCCATATTATTCACCTCTAAGACGAGTTATAAACACAAATTTATATTTCTACCAATATTTTTATGAAGTAGAATGTTCCTCGTCTATTAACTAAAAAATGAATGTTTTTTAAAGACGACATTAATTTGTGTTTCTTATAATAAAGCAAGCAACGCTTCACCAGTAGATCAATATTACATCAGTCTTAAAACTAATTTGTTCAAATACCGGGGTACTTACCCATCACATCGATATTCATGTATTGTAACTTTACAAAAAGAAAAATATATTGTAGAAACAGACAGTATCCGCATTGTAATCGCCCAGCTCACACAAACATCTCTTCTCCGGGCTTACACTCATTATGATCATCACTATTTTATAAAAGTTATAATTATTCGATCTCATCTTTTCAACATATTAAACACGTTTGAAAATCGACTATAAGAACACATTTTCAGAGCGAACGACACAGAAAAACGGCTTATTGCCGGGCCCTGGTAGCGAAAAAGTGGGCAAAATCGTGTCCCTATAACATCATATGATAAAATAATTCACAACACTTTGTGTAACAGATCCTTTTTTGTGGGCCTTTGACACCGAAAAGGCGATGAAGGGCAATAACATCTTCTTCCGTTCCGTCCGTCCGTCCGTCCGTCGGTCTGTCGGTCCATTCGTTCGTCTGTCTATGAGACGTATGCAGAGTGCCATTGCTGTAGGGCACTTATTTACTGAGGGACTTTTTAATCAAAAATGATTTCAAGCGTACGTAATTTTCAGCTGAAGTTAAAGATGAGCTATTTTATCGCACAACTACGAGATAACCCTTAAAATATTTTTTCATATGTTGAAAATAAGAATATAGAAATAGTTGTTCTTATCTCTTCTGGGCATCTCCTCTCAAAATTAAGTGTTTGGTAAGACATTATTTAGTAACCTGAAATGTACCCCTCATTTATCATCACGATTTTAAGTATATTTGAATAATAATATCGAAGAAACACATTTTTTTGTACTAGACAACCACTTTAACACTCACCTCATCAAAACCTCCAGCAACACAAGCCAAAGGAAGTAAAAATATTCCCGCAACTGCCTGCATCTGGTTGCGAACGCAGATTGCTCTGGTGGCGGGGCCCCGGAGCATCTGACGACGCCCTCCCGTCCCCCGAGCGCAAAAAATGACGACGCAGCACAATCGATCTCCACCGGAACATCTCCCTCTCGAAGCAACGCGATTCCCCGCGCACGACGTTTCCCGTCCCGCCCCCTCTCCCTCTCGCTCCCTCAGCACTGACACTCGCGGCCCGCGGCGCGCAGATGGAGTTCATCCCACAACGGGGCGAATTTCAAGAAGTGGAGCCGGCTTAGGGCTTCTGCTCATGTCGCTGCAATTGTTCTGACCAGGTACTGAGGTGCCATTCCCGACGGAGGCAGAACTTTCACCATTAGGTATATGGTTAAGTCGAATTCAGTCGCTACAGCGCTGTCTGAAGGAAAATTTTAGAGGTCAGCTGCTGTGATTGTTAGTTTGCCCTGGTTTCACCTGTCAACACCAAGAAAAAACCGGAGCAGTACCCTAACAAACCACCGCGCGATCTTTATTTCCTCTTCCTAATCCTATACGCAATGCCTTACTTACACATATCCGCCAGTGCATGGACCACACTACCTCATGCCGGGAGACCGGTCGGGCGCTGAGAGTTTGCCCCGGCTAGGGGGACGTACTTGGTTGGGGGAAACCCGGCTCGCCGACGGTAGGTCTGTGCCGTATCTCGCAATTCAGCGGGGTAGATCACCACCACCCACCATGCACTACACGTATGGCGCTAATGATGTTAGCAGTTGACGCACTCGGAATCACTGATATATCAATCACGTACATGTCGTAAAAACAGCTGAAAATCGTTACTGGAGGAGTACGTTCGTACATAAACTCTGTCCGAGTTTGAATTCGTGAGCTTTTTATTCCTGGCACCAATGTAGTGAATCCGTAAAAGGTACTGGGGGTTGAGGTATTTGCAACTGCCGGAGAAGCAGCAGTGAGACGACATGGAATGCCGGGTTTCCTAAATGCGCTCCCAGAGAGTCAATTGGCTTTTACGAAGCTTCGAGGATGAGCGTGAAACACGAAATCGCGAGTTCGTGGCCGCGAGCAATCTGCGTCAGTGGCGGAACACTCAATGTGAGGTTGTTACGTTCATCAACAAACTATTCCACTGGTGATTCAATTGATCGTCATTTAAAGAACCGCGTTAGACGTGGACTAGCTGATTTGTATTCCATGAGTCATTGGATCGGAGTAACTATGAGTGTCCCCACTTTTGCTTAGTAGAATGCCGCCCCCTGAACGTGCTGGCAGAATTGCTACACACAAAAGTGACGTCTAACGGCTACGTAATAACAGCTTCATTACAACTATTTGACAGCGTTCTAGGGTTCGTGTCCCGACATCGGCGCATTTTAGACACTAGATAACAAGGTCGAATTCAGCTGCTATCTGGGGAAGAATTCTAGCATCTGCCTCCTCTGAAACGGTAGTTTTCAGTGGTCTGTTTTCTGATAAATAGACGAACGCCAAAGCAACAACTTAACAAGCGGCACGCGGACCCCGCGGTTTTCTATTTCCAATTCATTGCCCGATCCTCTCCTCATAAACTATACCACCACACATGTCGAGAGCTCAGAGTTCTTTCTGGCTGAAGCGGCGCGCCAGGGGGAAGGCCCGTGGGGGGGGGGACCCGCTCATCCTTCCAGGCGGGGGAGGATCACCGCCAGTACATGAAATAATCGATCAGTGAATAGCCATTTGTAAACACACCAAACCTAACTTCGGTTTTCTAATGCTCTAACTTCCCTGCTATTCGATGTTCGCAAACTCGTCTGACCTACCGCAAGACTCAGAAACTCGTTTTCCGGAATCGAGCGATCAGAACATCCCATGAGTTGGCGACTAAGACTTCTAAGCGTTTCTTTTTTGTTGGATGACGGTCTCTTCTCGCATTTATCATAATTATTTATTATTAATTATTATTTCATAAACCTATTGTTGTTTACGTAAGATTTATTTTAGATTGCAAAGTAAGTCACATCAGGAAGTTCAGCCTGTCAGTCCATTGATAAAGAAATCGTGAAGTGAACTAGAATTTGTGATATAAAATGTATATTATCTTATTGTATTATTGAGAGTCGGGAACGGATTAAATGAATTTACATTATTTCCAAAGGAAATTATTGCAACACTCTCATTTCGTCATCCCTCCTTGAACGGATTAAGTACAATTTCTTATTTACAAGCATTTTGGAAGAGTAAATTGGAGCTTTCAAAGTTCTGAATTTTTAATGGTTAATGTTATCCAGAAAATTAATGTTCGATAATTCCATCACGGTATAGCAAAATGTAAAATGTGAGTTTTTTAAATTAAAATGTTAAAGTAAAACACATCCATGCATTAATTAATTAATTCCTGTCGCTTTAATATGAATGCTCGCTTTAATCACTTTTCGGCGTTTTTCGACTGGATATAAAACAGAAGTTACCTCAACTGTGCAAATGGAAAAATTATCACAGAAATATGTAACAAATTCGTGCAATTAGCTTTCTCGGTCTGCACCGCACTGCTTATCAATAATTCCACTCTTCGGCGCACCGGGAACCTGCGCCCGGAGCAGCATAAATCAGCGCCCGGTGAGCGAAGTCGAGAAAGCAGCGATTTTTCACGGCGCGCAACGATTGCTCCCGCGGGGCCCATCCGTCGCGCGGCCGCTCGCCTGCTCTGCCACTCGCGCGCGCGGCGCCACTGGCCACGCTAGCGACGGAGGGGGCGGAGGCGGCGCCACTGGCCATGCTAGCGACGGAGGGGCGGGGACGGTGGCGGCGGCACTTGATATGCTAGGGAGGGAAGAGGCGGCGGCGGCGCCACTGGGTATGCTAGCGATGGAGGGGGCGGCAAGCAGTGGTGGCGGTGGCGGAAGTAGCGGTGGCGTCGAAGGAGGAAGTGGTGGTAGCGGATGCGACGGCAGTGGTTGGGCTAGTGATGGAGAAGGAGACGGTGGCAGCAGCAGCATTTAGTGGTGGCGGCGGCGGCGCAGATTATTCTTGCTATGACGAAGGCGTTGATGATGGTGGTTTGTATTGTTTACTTGATACGCTACGTATTACTTGATACGCTACGGCAGATATCGGGAGACTTGTCGAAAGCTTATCTCGGCTGGTCCGGAGCC
>BOPP01000032.1:2311986-2344640 GCA_017312745.1 Gryllus bimaculatus
GCCTGGTCTCGCTCAGCCCCTATCCTCCCCTCCCGCCCCGCTGCTAGCCTCTACTCCGCTGCCCTCTGTGCAAGAAGCGGCGCAGCCACACGCGCGGAACGTTTACGCGCAACGCGATTCACAACCTCTCAAGTGAAGCGTCTGCAGGCGCCGCAGGCAAAGCGGCCTCACCCGCACGAGAAACGAAGCGCGAACTTCCGACGGCGGCCGCGGAAGTCTTGCGCCAGTTACAAAGGGTATTCACTAAATTATTTTAGCTCACTTGACCAACTACAACAAATGAATTTCTTTCTTGGAGTAATAGCCTACGAAAGTTAATTAATAACAATAAATAATATATTTTATGTAATTAAGACTTTTTCGAGAATTAAATTCCGCCTATTTCCTACTTTTAAAAAAAGCATTAAAATTTCACTAAGCAATGAAATCTCAGAATTTCCACCGCAAAATCCACGAGTTTCCACGGAAATAAGAAGTTTCACTTTTACCGTGTGTGAGTTTTACTCATCTTTTTTTATTGACGATACATTTCAACATGTGACATTACCGACAGTTGCAGGACCGTGGAAAGACATAGTACTGGCACACGAACAAATTGCGATCATAAATCTCATTGTTTGATGATCTCGCTCTACAATGGAATCATGGGAGATAAAAACTAGATCTTGGGAGAATGTTTAGTTTCTTATGAGATAATCAATCTGTAAAGCAAAAAAAATTACTTGACTTGAACCGCACAGTATTTTTTTTCTTCGATAAATTCAGTTTCATTTGAAGGAGATTGATCATTACGGTGCATTATTGAAATTCCTTTCATGTACCTACATGGATATATTTTTGCTGCGTCTGACTGTAGTGACTATGTATTTATATCTATTTATATCATTTATACAGCACACTGCCGAGTTTGTGATATAATATATTTTGCAAGCTCGCTACCGAGTGCATGTTTTCCGACGTGTTTAGTCCAAATAGTTTAACATTTGTGTGCCGCCAATGCAGTTTCAATTAGTGGTTTGCGTGTACAGTATAGGCTTGTTATATCAGAAGAGCAGAGTCGAAACTATTATGTTAGTATATTGGATGGTATTGGTGTGTGTGTGTGTGTGTGTGTGTGTGTGTGTAAAAACGTAGCGTGTGTCTTGTGCATTGTTATTATGTGTAACATTCTCTCCTCTCAAACTTGATGTAATCAGCTAATCATAGTGTACAACACGTTACATAATTTTCAGATAAATAGTATGTCTTGTAAAAAATATAACAAATCACTCATAAACCATGGATAGATGATTATCTCATTGACTGATGTTGTTATAAACGAAGGAATCTTAGAGAACCATTTCTTTTAATCAACTCGGTATTCAGTTCAGAGCTTTATCCACGAAGATCATACTTAAAAGAGAGACTTGAAAGCATCAATTGAGACTTTGCCATAAAAACGAAACACAATTCATGCTCCTGCATAAGAAAAGTTTGAGATGAATTTTTATGTCTGCTTAATTTATGTGCACGAAAGCTAAGGTTTATGTCCACGGCAGTTCAGCCTGCGATGTTGACCGCCAACAGAGAAAAGGAGGAGAGCCCTCTCGCTGCGCAGGTGACGAAGCAGCGAAATCTGTAGAAACAGCGGCCGTAAAAGCGCTCGTAAAGCAGCTGCAGCGCGATCTCCACGAAGCTATCTAAGCTACCTTTAAAGCCAAAGAATACGAGAAAAATTTAATTCGCTAGCTCGCTTCCGTGCTAAACTAAAAAGTATTTGCCGTCGCCGAGCGCAGAAGAAGCAAATGTGTCACAAATAAAAAAGGAATCGGGATAATAAAGTGCCGTTTAACAAAAACACTGCAATAACTATAAATTGTTCTAAATCGAATCTGATGAGTCTATAAAAATACGAACCTGGGAACTAATTGTTTGTTCAGATAGCAGACCTTCCTTAAGTTGGTTTAGAAGCGCAGGGATACGCGAATAAAAAGAATGTTGTTTTTTTAAATTCTGTTACGTTTTCTTCTCAATGCCCTCTGAACCATTTACTGGCGACAAACGTGGGGGTATCTTCCGTTAAGTTAGTCAGTAATCGCCTTTTATCCCTTCGTCCAGGGTATCGGTGCCGTTAGATCCCGGGCGCACAGACCGTCACAGGGCGACTCGACCTTCAACCTTCGTGTCTTCACGGAGCTTAGTTAAGCAATTCTACTGACCATGACGAAGGTTGAAAAAATCGTTTAAATAGTTTTGTCACTTAGACATATTCTGATACAGTTTGATAAAAAATACAGAAAAAGTGTTAGATTAAGAAACTTCAAATGATAAGTCGGACACTATTGAAAATGAATGTCAATTAGATATTCACATCAGTGCAGGACCAATGGAGTTGAAAATGGGGAAATGCTGGGACATAAAAAATTGTGTTTCTGCAAACGAGAGGGGTATCTCATAAAACAATGGAAATCGATGGAATGGTTAATAAAATAAATCAATGTTAGTAAAGTGTTTCAAACATACAAATGATTACATTTTGATGATTGGAGAACCATAAGTTCTATATTCAACCCTAAGGCAGAGATACTATAAAACTACTTGAAAATTATTGTGTAAAATGCTAAGATATAGTATTGTATTGTAAAGAATTGTATTGAACGCGTGAATCAATGTAGTAACATTGTTTTACTGTGAAAACAATATTTCTCCCCACAGGAAAAAGTTTTGTTAATAACAATAACAACAAAACACTGTCTTTCAAAAGAGTCCGCACGGTGCACTAATCGAAATTCATGTTTCTTAGAGCAGTCATTTCTCTGGGTAGCATTTCTTTCTTAAAAGAATAACACGTACAAGCTTCCTACCATCATTTTCTATTAATATTATAAAAAATATGTGGTGGCATATCTTGTATAATTAATTTACAGACGCCATATCTCGTATTTAATGCCCTGCGTCGGTAGGTATTTCATTCTGCACTCACTTTTGGCAGGTACACGACCTATTCACTGGCAACTACAATATATACTGCAATGAAATCATTCATGAAGAGGAAACTTTGTACCCTTTTTTAAACACATTACACTCGTAGAAGGGTGTGATATTAGGCATAGTTAAAGTTCATATGCGGAAAGAGTATAGAAAACTAAATTTTATATGTAATGTGTATTACAAATGTATTAAATTACGTAATGTATTAAATAATTCATCTTTTACATCTCTGCATACTTACATATCTTCGCTTTTATATTAGTCAACTAGTGAAACTAAGCGTAAAAACCTAGATTCTAGATTAGCAAATTACAGTTGATTCTCTTCAATTTGTTGACATAACATATTTGTCAATCTGTCCGCCTGTCTGTCAGTCCATCACTCCGCTCCGCTCCAGTCCGTTTATCTATCTGACCAACCGTCAGACCGTTCGTCTGCCCGTCTCTCTGCCCAAACAAACATGTCCGTCCGTCCGCCTGTCCATCCGTCTGTCCGTCTGTCCATCCGTCCGTCCGTCTGTCTGTCCTTCCGTTCGTCCGTCCGTCCTTCCGTTCGTCCATCCGTCCGTCCGTCTGTCTTCTCTGCTGTCGGTTTGTCCCTCTGTCTGTCCTTCCGTCCATCAGTATGTCCGTCTGTCTGTATATATGTCTGTCCGTCTGTGCCTCCACTTATCTGCCCCGCTTTCCGGCCGACTGTCTGTCCATCCGTTCATCTGGCTGTCCGTTTGGCAGGCCGCCTGTGTGTGAATGACTGTAGTATCTAAAATGGAAGCAGAATTTTACCAAAATTGATATTCCCCTAAAGACCTAGATGATATTGCGGCCCTTTGCATTTCAAAAAGTTATTTTAATTTTTGAGACTCTTTAACTCAATGATATATTCAAAATCTTGCCAAAATAACGCGAAATGTGGAGTGATAGTTACATTTTTTAAAAGAAGATGATAGGATCAACTGGGCGGATATCACGAGTGAGGAATAACAATGAGGAATGCGCGAATCCGCCTTCCACCTTGGGGAGGCAGTTTATTTTGAGTATTTTCCATTCAGCAGATGCATTTCATGAATCATTCATTCCGACACAGAGGAGAAAACATTTTATTGGTTAATGAATCTTTTTTTCAACAAGTGGTGAAATAAATTCTCATAATTAGGCTCCAAATACAACATTGACATAAAGAAATATCTCAGCTCCTAATTATTATTTAACTCAAAGTTAAATAATCCATTCTTTTAAATGCATTTTATTTGATAATGAATTCTAAATAATCCTTTAAATGCATTTCAGAAAGCCCACCATGGTGTATATTCTGTTAAGAAATGAAACCGCTCCCCAATGTTTGAAATCTTTCAGGTCATGTTCTGACGCAAAGGGATTTTATTCTTGCCGAACATTAACTGTGATGAATTGGTAACCAATCCGTGGCTTCGTTATATGAAATTTCCTAGGACTGTTTGTGATAAATTATAATTTTTGCTCCTGGACCTCGACCTACCAGCCCGGAAACTTTCTCTTACATCTGTGTAAGTGGTTTGGGAACGCGCCACAGGTTAGGAGAGCGTGCCTGCTTAGTGGTAAGTTGCACAATATTGGGATCAAATTTAAACATTTCCGGCTTTTCAAACTCTCAAATAAGTCATCAGCTATCTCTGTAAGATAATTAAAAGTTAGACTCACAATTACATATGTAAGTAGATTGAAAATTCATAAGAATATTTTAGTGTAAAGCTGTTCAAAATAAATTATACGAGATATCGTGTAACTCTTAACTGGGAGGTTGAGACATCTTCGACTTGTTAAAAGTACCTCCGCTGAGGCAGTGCTTTAGTGAATAAAACGCTTTCCTGTGCAGCGTGTATCCTCGTGTGTGCACCGTCCTATCGCCACCGGTATCGACTCGGCCACGCAATCGAGTGTGAAGTGCAACTGGAGGCGCCGCCACTCGCCTCTGCCTCGCAAACAGTCGCGCAGCGCGCCGCGCGGCGTCGAGGGCCCTGAGGGCCGCTCCGGCCGAGAGCGACGACGAGGGAGGGGGTGGGGGGCGAGAGAAGAGGAGGGGAAGAACAGGATGGGAAAGATTAGGAAGGGGAATTTGGGGGCGGGGTTTCAAGACGGAGAGGAAAAGAAGAGATTGCTTCGAAACATGGGAAATAAGGTTGAGGAATATTAATATGTGAAAATGACAGGAGAGGTGGTCTAGAGTGGCTGGAGGGATGAATCTGACAGACAAGACGGGGAAGGAGACGAGACCGGAAGTCGAGGCGAAAAGGCGAAGTGACGAGGCAAGACTGGAAAAGGCGTGGGGACGCGAGGGAAGAAGTAAAGAAGGAGAAACGAGGGTAGGTGAAGAGAGTGAAGGAGCAACGTGCGGGGGCTGAGAGAGGTGAGGCAACGGGTGGTGCCGGGAAGCGACGCGAAGAGATGGTGTGAGGAGCGGAGAGTCTGAGGGAGAAAGGAGAAGAGGCGAGGCGAAGAAAAACGGAGAGACGTGAAGCGAAACGACGAGAGAGGCGAATTATGTCAATCGAGTCGGGTAGTGAGGATGGGAAGAGACGACGAGGCGATTGATTAATTGATTCATTTCATGTTTCCAGGCGCGTCAACTACTAACGCCATTGGTCCTGTTAGTGTAATGAACATTCCACTCCAAGAGTGGACGGTTCGCGGAGTCTCTCCCTAGAGGATGGTTAGACCTGGTGCCAGTCTATTCATCATCTTGCGCGAGTTTTCCCCTCCACATACCTCTACTAGCGGGCACTCTCCAGCCGGCACAAGCCCTAAGCTTCTGACTGCCCTCCCGAGATGTGTCGAAAATCCTGCCACCGTCAGGACTCAAACCTAGGACCCCGCGGTCAGAAGCATTGCAATGACATCAGTTAATGCCCCGAGCCACTTCTCCCGGCCCAAGATGTGCAGTAAGGAGAGAAGATCGGGGAAGGGAGAGGAAGGAAAAAGGGCTGGGCACATTGCCAGTTGTTGATACGAGAAACTTCTATGTGAGTGGCGCACATTGAAATGGGCCGCGCGTGCGCGTAGACAGTGAGTGCGGTGCGCGCGATCAGAGCAGCGAGATTAGGAGCGAGTCTGCAAGGCAGAGCGGCGCCGGGGTAAAAGGGCGAAGGGCGCCACAGCAGCCAGTCGTGGAGTGGTCCACTAGTAGGAATAGGTATACGGATAATTACGAGTCCTGGTGAAGTTTGTGATACGGCGTATTAGTTACTCCCTTGGACTGTGCTACTGCAATTATTGTGACTGCGCTACGACATCTTGATTTGCGTCTTTTTTGTGGATTTGGCAATTTTACCTGGCTCTCTGACGATTTTTGGCAAAGAATGCCTACGAATGTGGATTACGGAAAATCGTTCCTTCCAGAACAATAACAGTCCATTATGAAGCGATGATGCAATGATGGGTATTAATTCACGACGGTGATATTTCGATACTACCGAGGAACGAGTGAGTTATGTAAACATCTCCCATTACATGCACTGCCCAACCCATTACATCTAGTTTCATACAGTACTTTTTCTTCGGCTGATGGAAAATTTTAAAAGTCAAATTTTCATTGATTTTTTTCATGGTAATTGACATGCATAATATTCCATATAAAAAGTTATAATAATAAAATAAATTAAATTTACAAGCATAATATGATATAAATTGCAATTTTAATGTACACAATCGAACGAAACATTTACTAGAACGATTCTCAATGATTAATGAAATGTCAATACTTCATTTATAAACTTCTCTGTGACTGGTCAAGAACCTGTATCATAATGAAATCTGTATCGTAATGAGTATCATTATGCACCGTGTTGCAGCCATCAAATGACAGAATTATACGACAGAGGTACAAAAACCTGTTTAGCTAGCTATTTGATGTACCCGTTATTTGACATACTTCAGAATCTACTGGCGAGAGCGCACGAAATCAGCTGGGAGGCAGTTGATGTGTGTATCAGCATGCAGGGCGCCCCGCCATCGCCTCCACCGCCGCCGCCGCCGCCGCCGCCGCCGCCGCCAGCAGCGGGTGCCTCGGGGCCCGCGCTTAATCAGCAGAGTGGCGTGGTCCCGCGAGGGCCGTGGCGGTGCGCGGCGCGTGGCGCGCCGAGCCGAGCCGGTCAGCGTTCGATCGCGCGCCGCTTCAATCGTGCGGTTTCGCGCCCGCGCCGCGCGTCCGTCAGCGCTCGCCCGCCCACGCGGCCGCCGGCGAAAGGGCGCCTCGGCAATCGCTTGCTCAGAGCACACAGCGGCGAGCTAAGGCAGTCTTTCATCCGTTGATTGGTTCATGGATGTTTCCGGGCACACCACCTGCAGCGTTCATTTGTCACGTAGGTGCAGTGCGTGTCGTATAAAGGGAGGAGGCGGTGTTCCTCCCCATTCAAACGGGCCGATCCGATGCTCACGCCGGCTTGCGGACTTTTCCCGCCTCCACGTAACTCCACCAGCGTGGACAAGCTCTACGTTTTCCACGGGCCTTCTGACATCTCTTATGCAGGGAAGAACGTGTGTGTGTGTGTGTGTGTGTGTGTGTGTGTAAGGGGAGAGATAGAACAAGGAATATTAAAGTAAATTCGTGCAGAATCAAGGAAAGATGGCTCGTTTGTTACGTTTCTGTTTCGAAATTAGCCAAAGAATTGGATAAACTGCAAATACATACCAAACAGAGCAGCCGGACCTTAGATTCTCGTCTAGGTAGTGGCTCTTAGCGTCTAGACTCGACTCTTACCTAGTGCCGAAAATCCGCTACTGTCGAAATTCGAACCAAGAACCTTTTAGTCAGAGTAGTTGCAATGTGAACATTTATTGCCTTTAACTCAGTCTGTTTACAACGCGAACATACCGGAGATTAAAGCAACACGGGGTTTTATACCCGTCACCTGTCTGTGGTTTCCCTGATCTCTTCCATGCGAATGGCCGATCAGCACTCGAGAATATGGGCCCCGTACCACGTGCAGTACTTCCAGCCCTATCCTGCCGCATCATTAGGACAAAGGGCTTATCATCTATCCTCGGTTCATCCCACCAGTCCGTATAGTCAAGAGAATCTCCGATAGGATCCTCTGTACGATGTTTAGACCATGAACCCTCAGAAAAAGACCCAGAACCCTCAGTGAAGGGATAACTAAATAATGTATGTAAATGAATCTTAAATATCAGTAAAAATTATCCCCAAATATCTCATTAACATACTGTCTTATTCGTCTTGATGTTTTATTTTTATATCGTAATGGTAAAAAATATAGTATCGTCAAATTTTTATCGCCAAACTTGCAAATCATATATAACGATATACTGGCATTTGTTCATTACGCATCACAATACTTCACCGTGTCTGTAAGGTATTTGCTTTCTACTCCAGAACTTTCCCAACGCTTGTTATTATTAAATAAGCCTCTTCACTTTCTGGAGAGGCATATTAATAATTACATCTTCAGTAACGAAGATAAAGCAAGAAGCACCGTTAATTAGCGGCAAAGATTAGTATCTTGAGTAATGTTTAAGGCTTGAAGCGCTCTTAATGCCCTCTACTAGAAAGTGAGTTTAATCGTTCTTACGGAAAATAGGGGCTCCAAGATTTTCTGAATAACAAGGTAAGACTACATCCAAAATACTATTCTAGTAGGTGTCTCTATTAATAAAAATGAAAAGCACGGCTATTAACTTTACATTCTGAAACTACCTCATTTCCGACCAATAGGTCATAAAATGTTCATACTCTGCTTCCAGGAATATTAGACAACACAATATTAAACTGGCATTCTTTCTCACGTCGAAATAATGAGTACATTTACGTTCAGAAGGTATTTTCACGTCAGAAAAACTCTAATAATACAGTAATTTTTCAAATACTTGAGATTTTTTCACAGATATTTAGGAAATATTATACATACCTTTGAAGCCTAGCAAAATTGACTAAAGATAATCCACATTTTTTTATAATTTAAAACACCGTGTTTCCAAAAGTGAAAATGAAAAAAAGCCTTTGATTTTATGTGTAAAGAATAAAGCTGTTGTTTTCTTGTTGCATGCGCAGATTACAATTTTTTAAATTAAGATACCTCGATACAAAATTAAAATACCGGACAAATAAGGCAAAACATAAACGAAACCTTCTCGTCTTACTTGCAACAGATATAGTATTACAAAATTTCAACTTGTATCCTACAAATACTTGAGCCATCTCTTGAAAAAGTTCTTGATAATGAAAAAGTTTTAATGAATGTGGCACTTGAACCGCAAAATGTATACTTATGAATGCAAAAGGTTTAAAGAAAAAATCTGGGGTCATTTGCGTATTTATGGAAAATTGTCTCAATTTAAAATAACGCAAAAACTAAATATGTTTTGAAAAGGGTTTTTATGAAATGATTAGTAAAATATATTGTTAAAGAACAGATTTTTTAAGAAGAAAGTGAATATTTAAGAAAGGAGTTTGTAGGAGGGTGTTGGCACATTGATAGCCAAATTACTTCAAATTTGTCGCCTTGTTTGTTTTTTTTAACAGAGCACTTTGATGTTCTTTGAAGGCGTTTCAGAGGCAAGGATTATACATTTCAAACTTGGCGCCTCGGAGATAGCCTTAATTTTCCCCAAAAAAAGCTCCTGGGCTGCCCCGTGTAAAATTGTGATTGTCGTAATACTGGGAAGTCGGCAATTTTCTACCTCAGACGCCTGCTCGCATAGTCATCACAAGCTAATGAAGAAAGCTGAGTAAAAATCACGAAATTAAGGAAGGGTTTAATTTCGTTTGGATAGAGGTAACTGTGACAATTTCTTCAATACTCGTTAATTCTCTCTCCAAGTAACAATCTTTGTCACGTGTGTGTCGTATCCTTTCCAGAACACTCTTGTCTGACAAAAAACTGCTGATATAAGAGGTGATGTTTCATTGCAGCTTCTATTAATATGATCTCCCAACTTTTCTTCGACTATTTCGCCGCCTGAACAGAAGGTGAACTTTTCCAACTCTTGCGTGTTTAGAGTCTTTAATGATGTGTGCTATTATTATAAGTACAGATTTCTCTATTCTAATGGAATGAAAAAATTTAAAGGAGATATTTATCACAACTCGTCAGAAAACGTTAAATATCTATTAGATAATTCCTATTTAGTATACTCAATATTGAAAGATCTGTTTCAAATTTGATGAGCCTTGAGTTCACCAGGATTGAATGGATTAATTTTGGTTAAAATTCTGAATCATGTTTCGATGCTGGAGTTTTTCACAGACGGCGGACGGACGAGCTTACAGACTTTTTTTCAGAATTACGCAGTTTTATGAAGTGTACAGGATAAATTAAAATTCTCTCGAATATAAACTTGAAATTGGGGCGCAAGTGTTACCTGACAAACGAACACCGCCAGGGGAAAGTGTTAAATGAATCTAAATGTTGACAAATGGTTATTTGCAGAAAACGTTTTTCTAATTGAATATTTAGCAACTATAGATCAAAGAATTAAAACACTATATCTACTCAACTGTAGGAATTGCTTTAAGCCTCTTCTCCAACATCGTGGCAAATAGAATTACCTGCGTGCGAAGACAGTTATAACACGGGAAGGAACAAGCGTAAAAAAACTTAAAAAGGAAAGAGAAAATATGAAGTTGCTGTGGATGGCTCCAGTCTTCAGACTTTCCGGAGTCTTGCTGCAATTCCGGAAGCAGGTGCGCGGCAGTAAGGAGGCGCGGAGCGTCGCTGCATTTACATTCGCTGCGGACGCGCGATAAATGCGTGACCTTAATTAAATGTAAAACGCTTGAATATTAATCCGGCGCCTCGTAACGTCGCCATAAATCTCTCGAGGCCGTTCAGCAACCCACGGCGTTTCGCCCGTCACCCACGGCCCATCCCGCCCCCTGCCGCCCATCCCGCCCCTGCCGCCTCACCCAGCCCGATCGCACGTCCACCGCTCTTAGCCCAGAGGCTAGAGTCTACATCGTAGGGCTTAGAGCCCAGTGTTAAAGTCTAGAGACTGCCACCCACGGCCCATCCCGCCCTCTTCCCGCCACCCACTGCCCGCCCGCACGCACTTTATCCTTAACCCAGAGGCCAGCGGTCCAGAACGGAGGCTAGAGCCCAGATCTTTGAGCTTAGAGGCCAGCTTCATAACCTAGAAATCATCGCTCTGAAGTCAGAGTCTGCAGGTTAGATCATGTTTTGATCATCCTTGACTAATTTCAATTACATATGCCCCACAACGGCCCACTGCCCTTCACATGCAGCCTTCACCGCCCCTGCTGTACTATTATGGCGCCTGGATAGCAGCTCAAGCGTTTAATAGCATAACCGCGCCGCCCGTTGTCACGTATCATACACGCAGTTAATGCAAGGAGAGTGTGATTCGATTATGACTTACGTGAGTTTTCAAATGAATTATGTGTACATTACATAGGAATTATACGTCCCTGTGAGCTGCAATCCAAGTGCCAAAAGGCAGGATGACTTGTTTAAATGATATTCAATATTGAAGCTCTCCATTCATATTAAGGAATACTTTTATGAAAGGAAATGGGAAATGGTCGATGCGTTCTTTTGGGTTGACTTATCTTATCCTTTTTTAGATTTACAAAATTATAATACAAGCTGTGAAAATTATGTTACCTGTTATGACTTGAGAGTTTTGTGGTTCAGATGAAGACTTCCCATCTATTTGCCTTATTCTCTCGGACTCCTAATTAACCGAAACGTTGTTGGCGCAGTTGTCTCCATTTCGGCACTTTGCTGTTGTTTCTGCCTGTCGTTGGCTGCCGACAGTTGAGGGTTTGTAATCTGGAAGGTTTTACTTATCGTATATTCAATCTGTTTTATATTTACAAGTACATTTTGTATGTAATTCCTTGTTTTCCCTTCCTTAAGTTCCAATCACCTTGAATAATAAGGATGTTTATATTAGGTTTGAAAGGTTGACTTAATAGTTGTTACATAGACTGAAGGAAGATAATTTAGGTAACGTATTGTCCACGGCACCTCGTGTTTGCAATTCTGTATGTTGCTACATTATTTACATGAACCAATATTTATTTAGATCCGTTGTCAACCAACCAGGACCTTTCCTTGCAATCCTTTGATTTATTAGTCATTCCGGGCGCGTCAACTGCCAAGATCGTTATTCCGTAAGTGTAGTGCTTGATTTTATATCGGGCGGTGGCTGTGATCTACCTTGTTGGATGGCGAAATCGGCTAGCGGGGTTTTCCCTCAACCAGGTATCCCCCACGAGCGAAGCACCTTCCCAGTCGGTACAAGCTATAAAAGCTTGTGAGTGTTTTCCGCCGTGTGTGGTAGTGTAAAGCATGTATGTGTAAGTAAGGGGTGAGGGTAGGAAGAGGAAGGAAATATTTTACGCGGTCCGTGGACCATTTGTGAGGGTACAGCTCCGGTATTCGCCTGGTGTTTATCAGAGAAGCCGCGAAAAATTACCGATCAGAGCAGACGGCCGGTAGAATTCTCCTCCAGACAGCCGCTGAAATCGGCCTAGCTATGTAGGACCTTCCCTTGCGAGAAGGAAGGGATAAGGGCCGGAGAGGACGCACCTGTTGGGAGGCAGGCCAGTCGTTCTGGCCGTTTGCTAGGGCTGGTGGTGGTGGGATGGAGCGGGCAAGATCCAAAGCGGGGGCGGACGGCCGGGGAGGGAAGGGGCGGCTTCGGGGCTGGGAGCGCTTCCGGTCTGTTGACGGGCAGCCGCAACACGCCCCGAGTCCGCATGACGAGGCCTTTAGAGCCCTCGGACAGCGAACACCACTGGCGGCCCGAGGGGATGTCGGAACAGGCGACAATATTCCCTTTCCACTGCTAATGAAGTGAGAAGGGAAGGGAGAATAAAGTGAACGAAATCCTACAGTGAGGAATTGTGTAACCTGCATGTATCTGGTCACCTCGCTTAGATTCATCCCCTCCACCATTCGGGGTGGGGGAAGTGTCAATAGGCACAATCTAAGAGAATTCTCGATGTTCTCGGAAGCATATTATAGTAATTTACGAAATAAATATCTTAAAGCACCTTATGAAAATACGAGATTGGAAAATTATCAATCGAGTTTGTTACGTCTTGTTCGATTATCAATTGACTAATTTGATGTTTGTACGTTTTCTCCATTTTATAACATGTACATGAACGAAAAGTGGCATACCGTCTGTTGATAGACGTTAACAGGCGGCCATGGATTAGCTTTAATACTACTGACATAAATGTTTACATTACGAAACTGATTATTGTTATTGTTGGTAGTTATTTGGCCATGGATTATTATACCAAGTGCTTCGTAATAACTCTCACGTAATCTCAGTTTTGTAAAGTTTGACTTTAGTCAATCGAAGTGGCGAAAATTTGTTTTGGTGGCGTTTAAGTCGCTTATCAACATCTCATTTGATTACTCTCCCCAACACAAATTCATTGACACTATTTTAGCTCAATTCTTCTAACAAATTCAAAAATAATTATAGAAAAATGTGCTTGGGAAATTTTCAATGAATCTACTGAGGTGAAATGCTACGAATTACCATACTACCTCGGACAAAATATGATTAATTGAATGCTTAAGTTGATCAAGCCGTGTAAACAGCCTGTATGTTGGTTTATCACGTATCTCGTACGTTTTATCCTTTGTTAAAACATTTAATTTAACGAAGAAAGTTTTTTAACAGTAAATGTGATGATTGATACTAGTGAAACTTTTCTTGTGCACACAATTGTGAGTAACATCGAGGAATGTTAGTTGGTCCTATGTTGTTAAGTGGATTGCAAGCTTTTATTTTTTTGCATTCCCTTCCCTACCCAATTTTTTCAGTTATGTTTGCTCCGTTGTTCGGCCTAATGCTTTATTTAATGAACATACAAAGTAAATAGTTTTACTCGTTAGTTATAGATACCGAAATATTGGTTTAATCATTTCAATTGGTTATTCAGCGTGTTTATTACTCTATAATAACATGTAAATTTGCTCCTACGCGTAAGCAACTACATTCCTCCCAGCTGTAATTTTGATTGGTAGCATTGCCTATGGCACTGCAGTGACGCTGTCAGAAATGTTCTGAGGTTAGAGTCCCCATGTAGTCCGATTTTCGACACTAGCTACGTAGCTTCAACCTCTGTCTGGAGAAGAATTGTAGCAGACACAGTTTTGATCGGGAAGATTCGGTTACTTACGAGAAATAACGGACGAATTGCGGAAGAGTTTTTCAACTAACGGGAAATGGATCTTCCTCGCCCTTGCTGACTCTTGCGTCTCTTTGGGACTCGATCCGACGTGTCGATTACTTTCAAACCGTGAATGACATAACCACCTCCTGGGATATAACATACACTACTCGAACGTGACTAATGGTTTTAGTTGACGCACCCAGAAAATTTAATCGTCAATCAATCAATTAGCATTGATCTCCATGAGTTTTCTAAATCCAAATATCCGTGCTGACGTCGGTAAGAAGGTAGGTCGGTGGTAGGTCGTGGAGGGCACTAAAAGCACCGTGCAGAACCCCCTCGCCGTGAGGGAGCTCGGCGCCCAAACCCCAGGCTCCACTCGCTGGCCCCGCGTCCATGATGCGCCTGGGGGGGGGGNNNGGAGAAATGCGGCGGCGGCGGAGGAGGAGGACATGGGATGCGGAGAGGGAGCCAAACGGATGACCACGAGGCACCCAGTTTCATAGAGGAAATCCCGTTCCATTGATTGATTGATTGATTTATTAATTAGTGTTTCCGGGCGCTCCAAGGGCCAAGATCATTAGTAATAAGGTAGTGCATGTTTTTTTATCGCTGGAAGGGCGGTGATCTTCTCCCGTTGAATGGTGATCAGATATCTTTCTCAGACGATATCATGTTCTTAGACGTAACAATTTTTTGGCGGTTTTTAATTACAATAAAGTGTAATATGTGACTGACTTGATAACAGAATGCAAATTAGCAACAAACTAAAATTCTCTCTTTACTTTGTCACAATTTCTTTTAGCATTTTCTGACAACAAAATGTTAACCAGCAGTGACGTTGTAGAGATATTTTAGTTTTTTAAGTCAGATATCACTGATAATATCTAGATTTTACTTCGCATTCGGAGAAATATTACTGATGATTTTTTTAATTTATTTCTAACCATTAAGTTACGTAAAGGGAGACGTGCTTACGCCATCCAGATTCCTCCCACTTCGATTTCGTAAAGAAAGTAACAATTAGTATGCTTCACTTATTTTATCTGCTTAAAACACTATTGCTTTTAAAAACTAAGGAGTTCAATAGTTTAATACGTTGATTTCTTATGTCCTCCTGTAGTAAGAGATCTAAAATTTACTATCTAACTCAAGCTATACAATCACAAACAATTTTACGAAACGTTCTGAGTTACCTAAAATGAAAATAATATACGTCTTTCAGTAACGTTTTGCCTGACATTCGTCCTGAAGTTCCGCTCTGGCTTGGTGCTTTCGAAACATGACACCAATTTCCCGAAACGCAACAGTAATTTCTGCATCCCGGGAAAGTAATACCCGTGGAACAATGCGCATTGTCACGGAGCTTACACGTGGCAGGCAATTCACCCGATCCGGAAGGCGGCGGCGCGTGGACGCACGAGCAGGATAGGCGTGAAGTCTCTTTCCTAAGGAAAACGCGCCGCCCGCACGCCAGGAGACCGCGACACAGGACGTGTCGTATTCGGCTAGCGGAGATATACGGCAGGCATATGAGTCTAGGTCTGCACACGACGGCGCCCGCGGACTTCGACTATCACCAAACCCACCGCCGTCCTGCACGCACGCGACACGCCATCTCGCGCTGCTCCACACTCCGCGCAACCGAAGCGCCGGTCGACGAGAGTAGTGGCGGGAGAGGGCGTGGTGGGGTTCTGTAGCAGGGCGGGGCCGGGAGGAAGCGGAGCGTGTGGGGAAGAGCCGTTGTGGGTGCAGAGCGTGGCGGGGAGTGGTGTGGCGAGGAACGCGACGGAGTGAGGGTGCGGGGCGGCAGCGGCGAGCGGAGTTGGTAAGCGGCTTAGCGCCGCGACTGCCATGCCACCGCCTCTCCACCCCCCCCCACCCTCCACCGCCTCCCAGAAGACGAGGATCGGCGCGTTCTTTACTCCTCCGCTCGGATTGCCTTCGACAACTCCGCGCTCTCGCGAGGGCCCGCTGTATTATTTATTGCTGGCCTGGCGAGCCTTGCTGCCAGGTGCCTCCTCCGTTTGTAAATGCGAGTCCTCAGCTTATGTTTTTTCGATCGGAAGATTCTACCGCCGTCTCCGTTGGTGTGTTTCCTTATCCCTTTTGTAGATGGAACGGAGGATTTCAGTGTACGTACGAAACGCTGTATAAGACACGATTTATGTACTTCCTTGTGACAATCGCAGAGTTTATAAACGCGCAAATTCGCTCTGTGACATTAACTCCCACAAGGGCACTGCGCATGTCCTGCAGCACTGCGCATGTCCTATCGTCACCCATCACCCACACATACACACACACACACACACACACTTACATGCACTACACTACCACACTCTCCGGAAGCTTAGAGCTTGCCTCCGCTGGGGTGCTGCTTCCCTGCTGACGGGTACCTAAAGGAAGATGAAAGCAAACAATACACTTACGGTAATAATGACCGCAGCCGTTGAAGCGTCCGGAACCACCAATTAATTAATCCGCTTCGCGCTCGTGGGTAACATTTAATCTGGCAAACTTGTACATTTGACCGTTTTTATAACATGGACACATGGCGCTGAAACGCGCGGCGATTGCGGGTTGTGGGCCTAAGAGCCGGCCTGTGGGGCGGGAGCGGGGCGGTGGGTCGGCGCGCCGGGTGCAGCAGGACGGGGCGGCTGTGGCGGCGGAGGCCACGAACCACGTGTGCAGTGGGAGAGCGACGTCATAAGCGAGCGGATTTGCGGCTAGCTTTGAGGCTCCCTTGGGTGGGTTTCTTATCCGTCTTAACTAGATGGCGGAGTTTAGCGAGGCGCAAATCCAGTTGAGTCGGCGTTCCGTGCCCCCGCTGCATCGGTACGAAGCGGTGCGCTCTGTCACTGTCTCTTGCGAGGCGAGATCTAACCAGCCAGCGATGTTTTATTGCCTTCACTGCGGAGAACGAGGGCCGTAGAAGCGAGAAGAAATAATACCAAGAATTCACGTTTCGTTGCTGATTACAGAACTCACAGCCTTGGTAAACCACTCATTCTTGTTCTTCTACTTCTTTTCGGTTCTTTTTCAACTTCTTGCCTTTATTCTCTTCCTTTCTTTCTTCGTTTGTGTCTGCTCTTTCTTCTTCCCTTTTCTCTTCTTGGTTCTACGTCTTCTACTATTTTATTCTTCTCATCCTATTCATTTTTCTTCTCTTTCGTATTCTATTTCTTCTCCTACTCTTTCTTCTTCTTCTCCTACTGTTTCTTCTTCTCATCAATTTTTTCTGCCCCTCCTACTCTTTCTCCCCTTCTACTATTTCTTCTTCCGTACGACAGCACGAAGACCTCTTCGGAATGCCCTAGACAATTTTCGCTCGATGTCACTAAACAGCAGGTTTGGGGTTTGCGGTGTCTTAGACGCGGTCACGGCTATACATTAAAATTTGTAATAGAAAAAATGAACTTGTTCAATTAACTTGTTCTTAAGAATAAGGTTTTTATGAATGAAGTTCTTAACGAATTTCACTCCACCTCCCATGAGGGTCTTCTAAATAAGTACTGAAAATATATCGCGATTTTAATACTAAATTTTTGGGGATTGAAACAGCGGACGGAGCACAATACTGAATACACCAAATGAGAGCGTAGGCTTCCGCTCCGTTCAATCTCGCTTCCGCCCTGAGGAAGGTCGCAGAATGGCGACCGAAACGTCGGCACCTTTGCCACGGACGCGGCGTCACCCGAACAGCCTAGTAAATACTGAATACACCAACTCAATCTCGAGACGAATGGCAAAACAACGTGTCCTAAACCGGCATTATCCCTCGTTAGGTTTGAATATGTACACTCAGTGATCCTTCATCATAACTAATGGGATGAAAATAATATTTTCATAGGTATCTTCGAAGGTTCACTGGCCTTAAAAATTTATATTTTCAACTTCACTAATTCAACCTTGCAATTTATTAAGAATTCTCTATGCTTCTAACAGTATGGATTTGTTACACAGAGAATAATTAACAATCAACGAATATTCTTGTATAGTTAATATTTACTTGTAAGTAATATTTAAAATCTCAATAAGACGCAATATTGTCGTCCTTTATCATCATTTGCATCTTAATCGCGCTTTAAACATTTCGGAGGAAATTACTGCCGCCGGGCTGTCGTCTTTAAGGAATTATAATTCATGATCGATTCCGCGTAATTTTCGCGGGCTTCCGGTAAGCGCCTTTCGGCGATAAGGGGCGCCGCGACGCCGCTGGCGAGCGACTGCGCGCACGCGGCGCTGAGGGCTGCGCCGGAGCAATTGCATTCCATTAATGTTCAGCACGGGAGCTGAGGACGCTACAGATACCTCGCGCCGAAATTGAGATCGCTCACGGCAACAACTGTGTTGTGTCTCGCGTCCGATTTTACTCCCGAGTACGGTGGGTTTTCAACACGAGCTAGATAGGTCGAATTTTTCCGATGTGCGTGGGGATGTTTGACGCCCGGCTATTCTAACAATTGTTTTTGCGTGGTTTCTCCGATGAGAAGAAAATGAAGTGGTGATTGATAAGCAGAAGATGAGGTGGCAGTGATTTCTTCCCCGCTTGTTTCTGGGCTCCGACGCTGACCTATACGTCGGTTTACGGAGTTTCCCTCTCCGGGTATTTTCTCCACGGGGGTATCCAGTCACGTCCCCCAATCACGTTGTAGTGCAGTGATCGTCAGTGTGCTTGTTTAGTGGAAGGGACAAGAATAAGGAAGGATAGTCCGCGCGCGGTGTGGCCCGTTTGTTAGGGTACTGCATTCATCAGGTGTCGATCGGAGAAACGACGGAAAACGACCGATCAGAGCGGCCGCCATCCGCATTCTTCTCCAGACAGGGCTGAATTTCACCTAGCTCTCTATCTCGTTTCGAAAATCCTGACACTGTTTGGACTGGAGCCCAAGGACATCCCGGGCATTGCAGTGACACAAGGTGGTGCCCTGTACCACCTTTCACGGTGTGCAGAGGTATCGAAAATCATCACTTTACCCCCAATGAACTTATAGTTGGAAATTTCGTATAACGAGAGTTACACTTGTCATATTTCCCTTGAATGTTAGACAACCCTGAATGCTCAGGTATTCGTTGGCAAAAAATGTACCACTCCCCTACCTGCTTTATAAATTTGTAACATTTCTTCTGAGACATCTTGTAGGAGGAATATTTGGAAAGTTAGGTGGCAAAGCGTACAGCTCTTGGATGCAAATGAATGCTTCACATTTGGTACGACTGTTTAATAGGGCAAAGCTAGTTGAAGCCAGCTAGTGTTAATGGCCGTTTGCAGCGTCCCACCTCTCGTTGTGGCGACAGTTTAAGAGGAGCGCACTCATTCCCTCTCCCGCACAATGCGAAATGCACGCCGCGACACGCAAAATGTGCCAAAGCGGGTTTGCAAATTCGATTTCAGTTGTATGTGTACACACTTTCCAAAAAAGCGCTGCAGGATGCTGCCGATGGGGGCCCGTCTCCTTCAAGACAAAGCTCATTTGTATTGCGCTGGGGCAACGCAAGAATTGTGGCTGTCTTTTGGATGGAATGCTTAAAATCACCCTTTTCACAGTCCCGATCTCGCACGTAGTGACTATCATCTGTTTTCTAAACAAATATTTGATTGGAAAACTCTTTCCTGATATCAGAAAGGTAAAAATCAAAGTGTAGAAGTGACTTAACAAGTCGCCGGTCCACATCTATGACGAAGGACGTCGCCCATGGATGACAAAGTATATTGAAAGAAATTGTGATTATGTTATAAAACTATCTACATTATTTTCCCTGTAAACTTTATTCAAATATATCAATTGTGTACATGTAAAAAATCTTGTAACGTTACTTTACGTATCCTTTGTGTATCTATGATGTAGATAGCAACTGGCTGGATTAGACTAATCAACATGACATTTGAAAGGTGACAATTCTCCTCAATACTCATAATTTTGGTCTATTCAAAATTTTAAAAACGTTTTTTATGAGTAACGAGAGCACAACGTGTGGCGCCCAGAATGAGTTGTCAAACACACTGCTACCTAGTAATCAACAGGACAGATGCGAAAGAACTCGACTGGTTTCACAAAGAATTATATTTCTAATCTTGAAGTAAATGAACGATTCCTGATTGTTCTATTTGGCCATTTTGCTTTTAACGGACCTTTCTTTTAACTATTGTAGTGTTTGTGAACAAGAACAGCCACATGATTATTAACAAGTTATAAAATGAACAATTCATGGAATTCGTGGCTTTGGATAATAAAAGAAATTTGTGATTAATAACTCGAGTTTAGAAACGTATTGAATTCAATGCGCACTTCTAGTCAATGAAATTGCCTATTCAGTTTGCGATTCAACTTTTTTGAGGACGTGCGGTATTAATTTCACAATTTTTGATGGTCGTATTTCTTGTTGTGTTATTGACAGTATACACGGCATGAAATTTAAACTAACGTTTAATGAAAGTAGTTTTAGAATACATTTTCTAACAGTGAATTTCAGAAACAAAAATTTAATGTACGCAGGGCAAAAATATTTAATGAAATCTTGCTTTTCTGAGAAGAATTAACATATTTATAACATTGCGGAAAATTATCTTCAGACTAACATAACACTATAAAATACTTACGAGTTTCATGTGTTTTTATGGTTAAATTATTTTTAGAGTTTTGAAACGATTAACTGAATTATTAATATGAATTCAATTGTTTCCATCTTTTTTGTAGTTCCTGTAATGTATCCTTCTTAAACACATACTTTTATGTTAAATGAAAAGTTAGCCTCCTCTTTCATGTCAACATGAAATAGTGCTCAAATAAAATTGTCTAATTTTTAACCCTGATTCAGCCCCTGACTACCAACAACTATATTATACTATTTTTGAAAAAAACGTGAACTTGAAATGTACTACGAGATATTACAAACTACTTTTTGCACTTTGTATATGCAATGTACAGTTGCATTTTTACTCTAAATGTTCACTAAATAGATGCGTTCAATACAAAAATAAACTTTTTAATTAAACATTCAGTCACAAATTAATCATAATAATCGAAAAATTGTATTAGAACTCAATTTCGTCACAAACATCATACTATTCTATCAGTGAGTTCGAAAATTGCTAAGCACGGACGTTTGGCAAAATGACTTTTTGATGCATTTTATAACTTTTAACATTGAGAATCACTTAATTGCATTTCTGGAAATATTTCAGTAGATTTTCATTTACCCTTGTTTGCCCATTTTAACGTCTGATGCTTATTTAACCATTTAGTATTATTTTTGCCTTTCGCTGCCATTCTTTTTTATTCTCCTGACATCGATCTCAATCAAGTTAGATACATAAGTCCAAGCCTACACGAAGGCACGGTCGTGTTTGTCTTTTTCTGTGGAAACAGAGGTTGTGCTAAAGATCTAGGACAAGTAAGATGATACCTGTCGGATTTTCACTTTTTTCATTGATGGTGTCAGACTTTGTTTGCTCTCGAGGGATCCCATCCTACTGTTGAATATGGACTCGATCCCTTTTGAGGATAGATCTCTGAATACGATACGCCCTTCTCAGCGCCAGCGATTACACAAGTGCGAAGAACGAAAAATATCATTTTTTATTCACTGATGTAATTTCAAGATACAAAGGGTAGTCTACAATTTCATTTCGAAGAGACAGCTTCGCGAGTAAAACAAGTTCGTAGCCATCAACCGGAGGGCCGTGTGGAATCAAGATTACAAAGAAAAGATTGTTTCCTTGCACGTTAAGTGCTAATGTAAATTTTAGAGTTAGAATAAAAATGTTATTCATTTTAATTATTAATTTTTACAAAAATTCCTTTGAATTAACTTTTTGACCGATTATTTTAAGACAGTTTATTCTACAATTTTACTGTCAATAAACTGCCTGTAAATGATTGGTTATATAATATGTTATTTTTCATTTATTACATATGTTTTGCACCCCTACTTTAGAAATAAAAAATGCTTTTCTGAATGTTTATTTAGAAATAATAAATGCCTGAATTTCCGGGCTCACATTTTACAATGTTTGCAAAATCTTATTTTCTGATTAAACGGATACAGATGAAAACATAAACATTTACAAATCTAACTCAGAATAATTTCAGACATTAATTTAGCACTCAACCTATGCATTTCACCATTTTTTCAAAAAAACTACAGTTCAGAACATTTTGTGTCATTGAAAACTTAGCGATTTCGTCTTATTCACGTTCGTTTTTTCGCACGTTCTCAATAATACACACACCATCGTAATTATAAACCATCGTGTTGGTTTAAGAAGAGAATTTTAAATAAGTTCGATTTTAATTCCTTCCGATTTTGAATAAAATGGACTAAATGTCTCTGTACTTCGAAAGTTATAGAATATTCGAATAAAAATTAAAAACTCATTTCCGTCATACGAAATCAAAGTATACTAATGTAAAGGTAATTTACGTTTTTATTTTAAAAAAATATCTGTCTGATAAACTTTGTCGTAGTGTCTTGTTTTTTCAGCTTCTACTTTCAAGAGATTTCAGACATGAAACACATCATGAATTTCACAGTTCTTTCAAATATATCCAATATCGTTGAAGCACGAGACGAGAAATTTTATCGTGTCCTACTCGCATTCTACATAACTCTAATAAAGGGTTCCTGGGGGAACTAGCTACATGTCATAATTTTTCAACGATTTGTAAAGCTTCCACAGTCCAGAACGTTAAAACTAGTGCATTATAATAGCTCCTATTCTTATTGCGTACTGTTTGTCATGAGTTCATCTCCGGGCATTTGACTATTTTCTCAAACAAAATTGTATTACTTAAAAAGTTATTACTTAAATTCTATTAACGTTAAATGTTATTATCGAAATTCGAACATTTCCTTCTCGAATAACACTTGATTTTTAGTCGAAGGTTATTCTTAACACAGGTAATAGTGAACTTAATATTTCTTATAGATAAAAATTCCAATAACAATGAGGCATGACAAGAGAAATCTCAACGTTAACACCTCCTGTTACACACAACTAAAGTCATCGGTTTGTCATGAAATGAGAACGGCAAAGAAGAAGATAGAGAATGAAAAGAAAGTTGAACATTTTGAAATATTTAGACATAATTAGATCAATTCTGTTTGCCATAACGTTAGATGTGAGAAATTTAAACTGTTCCAATTCTAAATGCCAACATTTTCAGATACGAGATCATTAACGGAAATTTACATTCGAAAGTGTCTATCTGTTTAAACTATTAAAGATAAAAAATTCAACATTTTTTTTAGCTTAATTGCCCAAATATTGGATTTTACCGTACGTTAATTTTTTGCTATTTTTGCGGTAGTATCAAAGTGTTTATTATTGTTCGAGGTGTGAAATTGTAATGAAGTCGATCACGAATCCTATATAATACATAGAACATCAATTCTTAAAATTTTAAGATCGAACTTTTAGAGACGAGAGATGTAAATAGTTTCTATTCTAATTTGTACATACACTATCAGTCAGGAGTTCGGCATCAAACGTCTTTGAAGATTCCAGATTAAAAAACCGACCACCCACCACGCAATTTACCCGTTTTCACTCATGTGATGGACCCGCAACCGTTAGACACAGGTTACAACATATATTTGATGACTATTGATATACAGTAATTCATAATTTTCATAAAGAAATATAAATCGCATAATTCATAAATTTAAAGACGAAAAATTAAACACATAATTCAACCGAGGTGAATTCATTCTGAAACATCTACATTTTACTATTTTGCAAACTAATTTCTCGTTTTTAAAAAAGCATAAGTGCGAAATTTCAACATTTCCACCACATACGCAACACGATCACGGTCATTCGTCCATCCCTATGCACAAACTTTAAAATTTTACAACTTAAATTCTGAGAGATGAGAAATTTAAACATTTCCGACCCCCATACCGCACAATTTTGGTCACAAGATTTTCATCAAACATACCTATTTGACGATTTCTGTAAATTATACAATTATTTATAATGGTGCGATGTCAGAATTATTTCAGTTCCTTATTCGGCCCAATATCAGTCACAAGTTTGGCGCTAAACAACTTTCTCGAAGAATACTAATAGTTCGTAAATGAAAACATTTTGTATTCCACGTCATTTAAATCAGGAATCTCTCACTATTACTGTTCTTTATCCATTATTTATTCACCATTATCTTTGGGTCCGGAGAAGAGAAATTTGGATGTTTCCACATTGCGGTCCTGACAATCGAAGTCATGGATGCGTTGTAAATACACAAGCACTATACTTCATAATTTTCGAGACAAATTCTATAAATTCTAAATATCAGAAAGATATAGGTGAGAAATTTAAACATTTTTGAACTTAATTGTAGACAGTTTCAGTCATGACCTCGTCACCAAATATCCGCATTTCACAAAGTTCGATAAAATTCGCAAAAATACCCTGTTTAACGTTCTGAATGAGAAATTTCAATATTCTCTATCATAATGATCAATATTCTCTGTTACGTGTGACATTAGTCATCAATATTGACAGTTTCATAAATGAAAATTGTAACAGAAAGGGTCGAGATGAATAAATTTAGTTTTCGCGTCGCTTTTCTCACGATTTCAATTATGAGTTAGTCGTAAAACGAATAACAAGTACATTGTTTTTTAAAAAATTCAAAAAAGGCTCGTGTCCTGAACATCAAAAAGAGAAATTTAAACAAATGCGATCTTAATTACCGTTCAATGTCAGTCATGGCTTCGTTATTGAACCTCGGACTTTGACTACATCTGCAAAAATATGCTGATCTTTAACACGTAGCAGATGTGAAATTTCAACATTCACATTTGTAATAATAAAAATCGGAGTGTCACTCAGGCCCGAGAGAAGTAAATTCAATGTTTTCGCGACGCGTTTCACACGATTTAATGGATAGGTTCGTCTTAGAAAGCAATTAATATTTTACTGTTTTTTTTAAGAATTCTGCAAATTTTAGACAAGGAATTTAGAAATAAGAAATTAATACAGTTTAAGTCGTAACTACGCAGAATTTTAGTCGTGGGTTCGTCGTGAAAACTTAAAAACTGTATTTCATCTTGTTTAAAAATATCAACCAATTTTTGGATCAAAATTCTAAATTATGAGATATTTAAACATTTCCGACTCTTACTTGCGAACATTTCAACAACGGGTTGCACATCGAACACCAACTTTTGTCGATATTCGCAAAAATACTCTAGTGTTTAAAATGGTTCTGGACGTGAAATATCAAATTTCCCTGTGAAATTTGTTATTATTATTGACATTTTTTCTAAAAAAATAACACGATTTTAATCATGGATAAATCGTGAGAAAAATTACAACTGCATTTTATGTTATTGTTTGTTGTCGTTTTTTTAAATAATATAAAAAGTGTAGAATAGAAAACAGCAGGTCTGGAAATCATTTGCATTTTCTATTCTATCGTAATTGCGCAGAATTTCAGCCACGGCTCGTTCGTTAAACACCCCTGAGGCAACCGCACAAAGCCCCTCGCGCTCGAAGGGAGGCGCGTGTGCGCCGCGTGCTTCGCGGAGCCCGGCGGCGGCGGCGCGTCCTCGCAGCGTGCGCGGCGGCCACGCGTGCGCTGGCACGGGCCTCTCCCTCCACCCACTCACCTGCGCTGCTACCGCTGCCGGCGCCCTCGCCTTCGCCTCGGCCTTCGCCTTCGCCTCCGCCTCGGCCGCGAGACCGCGTCCGGAGAGCCGCCGCGCGCTGCCGCTCGCCTCGGGCGCCGCTGCCGCACTGGCGCCGCCTCGCCTCGCCTCGCGCCGCCTCACGCCCGCCTCGCGCTGCTGGTCGATAGGCGGGCGGGCGGCGGTACTCGGCCGCCCCCGCCCCCCGCACCGGGTCCCGCCCGCCCGCCCGCCAAACACCCCGCTCCCCCACCCCGCGACAGGCAGTGGGCCCGAAGGGCGCCGAGCGGCAACACGCTACTCGACAAGTAACATCGGATCGGAGTTTTTTTAAATTCGGTTTTGAAGTCATTGTTCTGGTTCATTGATTGAATGATTGTCATTCCAGGCCACATCAATTGCTCATGTCATTAGTCCCGTAAGGTAATGTATGTGTTTTCTCCACAGATGGCGATATTCCCCCTTTGGGTGCGACATACGATGCCGATCTACATATTGGCATGGGGGGAGGGGTCCGCACCAGGTATCTCCTACCAGCGGGGCGCCGCGCCAGCGCGGCTCTAACCCCCCCCGCTGGTCTCCCGACGTGTGGTGTCAGTGCATGTAAGTGTAAGCGCCTGTAAAGAGGGGCGAGATAATACCAGAAGAGAAAAGACAAGATCACACGCGTTTCGTGACCTATTGTTAGGATGCTGGCATCGCCTTGGTGTGTTGATCGAAAAAGCACGAAAAATAACCGATGAGAGCAGCCAGCCGCTAGAATTATTCCCCAGACAGCGGTTGAATCCCTCCTACCTATCTAAGTAATATCAAACTCGAACCCTTCAACCTTCCAGTCAAAGAAAAACTTCGGATTCATGTGGATTAGTGGAGGAAAACTAATAAAGACAATTATTGATGTTTAAATGCAATATACGACTGATAACACTGGATTCATAGTATATTTATAGTAAGCATAATATTATAAATACATAGTACGTATTTGCATTGTGAAAATTGTCTCGCCGCTCCTGCCCTGGGAATCCCCTCCCGCCAAACACTGCCCCGCCCCGCCCCGCCGCGCTGCGGTGCCCCGTTCCCTCACGTCTCACAGGGAATGGAGAGCGAAGATGCGGGTCCAACGATAGCCAAGGCGGAGTTAGAAAGCGCCTACCGCTGCGGACCATTTACGCGATCAGACTGGCCCAGAGAGAACAAAAACCGTCAGTTATGTTCGGGCCAGAATAAAAATAATAACAGTAAATTTATTTTAAGATTAAATTATTTATATCCTGACTAATTCCCATGTATCTGTGTTTCTAAAAATGTTAGCCGCCACCCACCGCCCCCGTGCCCTGCTACCAAGGAGTTTGCAAAAATCACCGCTCTCAGACCTAACTTTGTACCTACGAACTCCGCGATCAGCCTGAAAAATCAGAAATATTTACAGAATAAGGACACTAAAAAATTACTAAAAATGTCTACAAATAGTTATGCTACAGAAATGCACAGACTTTTTCGAATTGAGTTTTCTATTCTTTTGCGTCGGGGCTAGCTGTTGTTTTGCCTCACCCTCTTTCCAGCTTCTGCCTGTCGGCGCCTTCAATCCTTATCAGGACATCTCGCGGTTCCTATCGCTTCTCTGGAGATATTTCCAAAGAAGTGAATCTTCGCCCTCCTAGAATATTGCATAGGCCCATCTCCGACCAGTCCTCTACTTATTTGCGTACGTTATCCCTCGGTGCTCAAACCATTGTTCTAGGGGAAGGGTACAGTTCCTCAATTACACACACATCTCACAGAGTTGCCTGTCATGCAAAGAGATTATGTGAGGATTAGGTGTAGATGTAATACCGGAGGGACCCGGGACGCCTCCCAGGCCTCAGACACGTGTTCAAACATTCATGACTTACGCCCGTTTTGAGCTCAGAGACTTACTGTCCACGAACGTGGGCTCACATACCACACTCTGTCACGAGGCCGAATCACTTCACCGTTCTCATTGTAAACGTGTTGTGGTTGCGTAACTTATTTGTTCTTAATTGTATTAATATACCTAAAACTGAACTTTTCTAGCATGCGCAGCCTTCATTGTTCTTTGTAACATTGCATCTGTGTACTCGTATTGGATTAATTTTGACATCATTCGTTTCCATAGTAACAATGCAAATGTACTTGAATATCAATCTCTATCAACATCGAACTCAATTTTGAGAAAAATATCATTTTTAAATAATTCTACAAAAAATATAGTAAAACATGATATGTGCAACGCGTATCAGGTAACACAATGGTTTTATTTCTTTCATGTACAATTTATATTGAGAAAATACTCAAATAAATTTTTTCACATTTTCTCAATATTTCGCTCCCTAATAGTATAATGAAACAACACTTTTAGAATATCATATAATAGTGATCGTTCTATATGCTAGAAATGTTCATTGAACAATTATAACCCGTGTATGTAAAAATGCCGTTTAAGTGTTTATAAGAATGCACAATTTTAGATCGTTTTCATGAAAAACTTTTGAGTTTCCTAGTTCAAGAAATATTTTGCTTATATACATAAATAACAATAATGTTCAAATTAATGTAACACCCTGAGAGATATTCCAAAAAACATTTGTACATTTTTAAATCATAGGAAATTATTTAATTAGCGTTTGTGCCATGTTATCCAATACATTTAGCTCTATTTGAGCAAAAACTTAAGAGCTGTTTTTGAGAAGATCTTGTTTTTAAAATTGTCCATTACTTATTAAATATAACGCAAAAACTACGATTTTTAAAAAAATGTACGTTACATTACATAAATAAATAACTAGTTGTGGAAAACAAATTGTATTTGATGAAAAATCTTTCAGTAATATAGTTTTACAAGGGAGTTCAAAAAATTTAAGAGGAAGTTTAAAGACAAAATAAACTTTTGAGAAATTTCTGAGAGTTGTTCCCATATGGAGAGACACAACGACAGGCAGCTGTACCGACGGATATACTGGAAAACAACACATGTTCTGTAACGGGAGACCCTAAAACGTATATTTTCGTTGAAATCTTGAAATCGATTTTCCGCAGCATTACATAACTTTTTTTTTTCATATACTACGTGCTTTTCTCCGTACGTATTGTGTACATATGCGAGAAAGTAAAAGTGTTGTCTGCCCTCGAGTGCCGTGAACCCGGGAGCTTCAAGAGTTGCCTTTGGCTGCCGCCTCAGCGCCGGCCGCCCGCGCCAAAGGCTCCGCGCCGCACCAGTGCAACCAGCAGTGGGCCCAAAGCACACGCTGCGCCACACGGCTCGAGCCGCTGGCGGTCACACATCACACATCGCATTCGTGTGCAGTGCTTGGGTTCACTAATAAAAATTATATAATCATTTTCCTCGATTTGCAGAAAATCGATACGGGTTTTGTTGTTAGCAAATGAGAGGCTAAAGTGAAGCAATCGCTCCCTAGTGAAATAATATTTATTCCCTGGAGATTAAATATCGTCTCCCTTTTTACTTTACGGCAATGGAAAAAAACGACACGTGTAAAAACGTATGTATGTATTTGAAAACAACATAAAACACTAGTGATTTGTTCTTCTTTACTTCCACACCGAAACACGCCAGCATAACGTTCTCACTTATATTTAAAAGGTTTTTTTTTTAATTTGTAATCCAATCTCTTAATTTTCTATACGCTGCATCATTACATTGTTAAAAGAAATAAGCAAATTTTAGGCCTTGTACATTTATACTCCATTCTTTGAAATTGTTCCACCTCCCTTTCGTTTTTGACAGCGCACTTGACTGAGGAATGACTTCTGGTCCATTAGTTCTTGCCCAAAGGTGGCCTAATTAAAGAAGTGGACGGTTTATTTTTTTCTCAATTTTTTTTATATTACTGTCGTATTCTTTTGCTTTTTGATATCCTATCGATATTTTATTTAATTTTTAATTTCCGGTATTCATACGTATATACGGAGTAATACACGTAGTATAGGGAAAATTATGGAATGCTCCGCGGAAAATACGGCGGATTTTCGGCAGAAAAAAAATTCATTGCCTGGCCCTGATAGCGAAAAAGTGGATAAATCCACTTGCTAAATTAAGGACAAAATTCTCTAACACATGGTGAAGAGAGAATCCCTGTTTTGTAGGTACTTCATACCGAAAAACCAGTTGACGGCAAAACGCCCGTGCGTCTGTCCGTCTATGAACACCACTAGCGCCTAAACCGTACCTACGATTTTTTTTCCAAAATGGATATTCCCCGGTCGATCTGACGCCACTCGAGCTATTTTGAAAAACATTTTCCGAAATTTGGGGGTTCTTTATATGAAGCACTCCGGACATTTTCAAAATTTTCAATTTTTTTTCTTTAACGTTTTGTACGAATAGAGTAAAATGCACTGATAAAGGTGACACAGTTCCTATTTTCCCGGTTAACTCTGAAGTTTCGAAAATTGCAAAAGGTTGTTTTTTTCGGCGTCTTCTTTTTAACTACGAAATTGAAAATACAGGTGACGATAGAAAGACGTTTGAAATGTGTGTTCTTTGCTAGTCATTTTCCCCAAACACTGATTATAATGGCTGTATTCGAATTACGGCGCCAAATTTGAATTTATTTGGCTGCGTATGTGTCAATATCGTAATTTCTGGTTGAAAGGTGGTAATTTCTCATTATACAAACTTTATCAAAAACTGCTCCCACATTTTTCTTTCAATATTTTTCAAATATTTTTACAAGGGACGTTTAAATATATTGCGAAGGTCTCATTTTCGCTGATATGAAATTGAATGTTGGAAATATTGGGTTGAGACAATCACATTTTTAAGCTTTGTTCCGAGATAGAACTTCAGACTGTTTCCACGTCGCAGATGTAAGGCGCACATCGAGTTAACTCGGAGGACTTGCGTTCGAATCTGACTGTGAAAAAGAGTTTTGCTGGTTGAGAACACTTTGCTAGATTCACTTAGTAGTATAATACTGCGGAACAGTGAAAAATGTAGAAAGAAAATATGTGCTGATGTACTACAACTAGTTTTCTGCGACTTGTCTGATTAGTTTTGCGACATCAATGGCCAGGTTTTTAAAAGGTCAATGTGTTTAAAACATTGATGTTTTTGAAAAATCGTCGAATTTTTTGAACATCCATGCGTTTGAGTCGATTTTTTTAACATCGATTTTTTGTACTTGATGTTTATACGTGTTGATTTTTTGTTTATGAACGACAAATTCTCATAATCACAGTTTTATGAAAGTTAAAATACTAAATATTAGCTCACGGTAACAGTTTATGTGACAGAATCGAATGAATGCTTTTCGTGCTATGTTCATGGAGCAAATTATCTCTTGCCCGAGCTAACCCCGATGCCCTGATGTTTCTACGTCTGTACTTCTATTTCTCACACGGGAGGCCGTCAACGCATGCGCCGTGGGTGTAGACCCCCTCCCTTCTTTCCGTGTCCTTCTTCAGCAAAATGCACTATATTCTTTGGTTATTACTCTGGATACTTACGTTTCTAGCCTAAATGTGTCCTCTTCACTTACTAACGTAAGAAGAGAAAGTATTGAAATGAAAACGGCGAATTTTCGTCTAAAAACCCTTATTGCCGTACTCTGATGAGGAAAAAGTAGATAATTCTAGTTTCAAACTTTAGAAAGAAATTCTCTAACACGTACTGTAGTCAAGAGTCATGTTTCATACGTCCTTCATTCCCAAAAATCGCTTGACGCCGAAACATCTGTCTGTGCACAACGCTGGTGCATAAACCGTTCACCCGATTTTCTCCAAAATTGATATTCCCCAATTGTTCTAGCTGATGTCGCGGCTCCTGAAATTTGAAAACCATATTTTTATTTTGAGGGGCACTTTACATGAAACCCTGGAACATTTTCAAAATGTTCAACAAAAATTGCTCCAATTTTTTGAATATATTTTGTTGCTGAATAGTGCAAAATACGTTTAAGAGAGTGGTGCAGATCTCATGTTCATGACATCCTCGAGCTTCCGAAAATTGGAAACAAAAAATTTAAAACTTCAAAATTGGAGATAGAGATTTTTGCCTCAAAGTCTGTGGTACAAAAGTAGGTCTTCGAAAAAGGTTATGTACAATTTTTTAACGAGTATGTTTTCGATTTTTTGCTTGAAATAAATAAAATATATACAGGTATCACTCCGACTACCGACCTCCTTCCATTTATGGTCAAAATAGCGCTTTTAGGAAGAATTGATAAGAAAAAATGTGACCATTGTTGGCAGCGCCCATCGCTGCATGCGCGTTTGTTGTCGGCACTTATTGACTGCGATGTAACATAACTATTACTAAGGGGAGTGAAATTATGTGCTACTTTAGCACCACTAGTTTAACTTGGTTTTCGATGAAATATTGATTATAATTTAATAAACATGGGCAATGTCAAATTCACTCCCCCCACGGGTAGCTCATTAGTCAGCGCGCTCGCTTTTCATGACGCTTTCCGGTTGGATTCCTGGTCGGAGCAAATTAGAGTGTGAGCTTTCCTTGCAATGTCCCAGTATCTGTTACTGTATTTGACGATGAGAAAGTTCACTTCTCTGGTTGAGAAGACCGGAATACGGCGTAGGCAAGTTGATGTTTGAACCACACGTACCCTTTACCCGTAGCAGCAAGGCGGGGTCACCGCTGATTGGCTTTGATCCGTCCGAGACTTGTGCTAGCACAGACAGGCTGTCAAATTCAATATCGTTGCTCACGAATTTAATGTTCGAGGTTACTAAACCAGCTTTAAAACATGGATGTTTAAAAACGTCAATAGTTGTTGGTCAATGTGCTAATATGATCGATGTTTTAATTTTGAACATTGATGTTTTGCTATCGATGTCTCATCACCACTTCTGATGCTTTGCGACCCACTGTACGCGTCGGCCGCCGCCGCCGCCGCCCTCCTCCC
>BOPP01000032.1:2344650-2364661 GCA_017312745.1 Gryllus bimaculatus
CGGGTGCTGGGTATTGGCGGTGATGTGTCGCTCGCGATTGATTGAGTGCGTCGGCGAAGATGATTTGCCGGCCGGGCGAAAGAGCGCTGTTTCGCAAACTCATCACGTGCGTGGAGTGCTGGGTGATTTGCCGCGTGGGCTAAATGGCCGTTCGTCAGCCTTCAGTGATGTAGACACAAGGTGGAAGCAGCATCTGGCCAAACCTGACATTCATAGCGGGGTCATGGAGTTCAGAGAAATCATTTTATTTTCTTACGTAAACCGATTCGATCAAGTAATTCAATAATCTCACCAGAACATTGCTTACTGAGAGGCATCTCAATAAGCAGAACAAGGATACGTTATAAGTAAGGCCCGGAAGTTTATGAAAAATAATATTTTTATTTATGAGCTTTATTACATGTCAATTATCAAATTTCCACGAAACAATCAAATGAACGGAAATTTGGTGATTTTGTATAGCGTATTAGTGCATATGTAGTGCATTTTGTGTTAATGCATCATATTTCCATTATATTTAATTTATTATTCACGTTTAATTGCTTTTGGTTCTTAATATGGCATATTTCTCTTAAATTTCAATACGCATATCTGTCTCGTCAAACCGAAAGTGTACTTCACAAATGTGAATGTGAACGCTGTTCATGAGAAATCGTGGGAAAGCCTTTCGTTCGTCGCAGGTGAATTTGTCTGAACTTCTTTTAGACGATATCAATGCGCTGGTACCCGGAAACGATTTGTCCGATTATGATGATATTTTGTGACAATAATGTGACAATCATGTGATAATTTACCTTCGATGAGAATTTGTGGCACTGTAATTGATACTTTGTTGATGATACAGACGAAATATTTTACTTTCAAATTATCTTTAAAATACTAAGTGAAGACAGAAAGTCAAACTCTGTCCAGGGCTTCTTTATTGCACAATCACGAGTAGTATCCTTCAAAGGATCCGAGTCTTTTCACATATCACAAGTTACGGTAATTGCAATTTATCTTTCATATCTGTAGACTCGTAAATTGATTAAAAATCGCCGCTAATAACATAACCTCTCTCGTCTCTCTGGATATGGCAAGAAGTTATTTCGTTGATCAGTTCTTATGGTTTCATATTTTCGAGTTCTAAAACTTGTGCCATATCCTTCTTAATAAACTCTTCCTCTGTGTAAAACATAGTTGCTTTCGCTATGTTGAAGACCAAAACGAAACCAGCTTTGGCTGTCAAATCGGCTTTCTCGGTAGAAATTTACAGAACCCTTCTCTTGACGTTGACTCTTTGTAATCGCTTGCAATTTTCTTTTCGTGTAATTTGCTCCAATCAGAAGTTCAGTCATTTCTTTCAAAATGTGTTCTCTTCCGATTTTGCTGATTTAATTCTTTATTAAAATTAACTTCTCTTTTCAGATGATTTAACAAAACCCTTTACGCTGTCCTTCATTCGCTGGCAACTCCGTATCTTTAAGGTTAGGACGACACCAGGTGAGCGAGTGTTTTGCTCCTGTAGCCCCGCTGGCAAATCGCTGAGTACCAGGGCAAGCTCATCAATCGGATTCTCTTGACTCGGTCGGCAGTAGCGTTATCATATAAACGATTATTATATATTCGTATAAACGCATAGTATCACCTGCACATAACATACATAGAACTATAAAAATTACTGTTCAAAATAAAATGAATGCCTACCAGAATCCACTCACTAAACCCACAGCCGTCAGCTTCCTGTGTACCATGAGCAAAACATCAACTGGTTCTGTTGGTGAGCAAATGAGCTCTCATCGCCCCGGCCCTTCCCGCTGCGTGTGGGCGCTCGGCGGCGGCGGCGGCGGCGGCGGCAGCAGGTGTTCCGCAGGGCCGGCATTCGCGCGCGGGAATGCGGCGCGCGCCACATATCTGCGAGCGGCGCGCTGCTGGTGCGGTCAGCGCCCGGACGCCTGCGGCCGCGCCGCGATGTGCTATGCGCCATTGTGACGGCGCTGCGGTGCTATTCGCGGTCAGCCGGCGACGTGTTGGATGTTTATTAGACTGCTGTTTTTGGTTGTGGATCTCATTCACACAAAAGTATGTACATTTTTATATAGTGTGGGGTGTTGTATGTGCGTGAGGATCTATGTCGATGTAAACTGAAAAATTAATTTTATTATGTTCGTCAGTCCATCTGGTTTTTGCACCGTCTTTCTGTCCATCGATTATCAGACTACCTGTGACGAATTTTTTTTTATACGAACATATGTTTGTGCCTCCATCTGCCATTCCACCCGTGACTGACATCCGTTTAGATATGTAAATAGATAACTTATTTTCCACGCAATCCTCTTATATTCCATACAGCTACATTGATTAATCCTATAGTCTAGTCCTCTTTTATACATTCGGTTGTCTTAGTCACGTTCCGGCGTATTCCTTGTAGAGACGCAGGGATGCAGTGTATTCCCTGACTGCATTTCGGGGGCGGTGCACTTTGAGGTCTACGAAGCAGAGACGCGTTGAGTTCTAGAATTCAGTCGGTATGCACAACGTGAGAATAAGAGGAATCTAAATAGTCGCATGTTTAATAAGAGGAATTTAAATAGTTGTATGTTTAATAACAGGCATTTAAATAGTTGCAGGAAAAAGAACAAGTTAAATAGTTGCATTTTTCAGACGAAATCTAAACTGTTTTTCACTGTTCTTAGATTTGCCTCGAGTTCTTGGGCACCTAAAGAAACCTTAGATACCTCTCATGTGACAAGATGGTGCACAGTTTTCTTCCAATTTCTGCGCGCATTGGTGCAAGTAATTTAGATAAATATGATTAAATAATGTATTTAAGAACATACTACGAAGCGATTTGGTTTCTTTGAAATTCATGGTGGAGGTTCTTCACTGGATGGCGAAGTAACGTCGCTTCTCACAATTAGATGCACTTACGTTTTACGGAACTAAGTCTTGATAATTGTTTACAGCTACACCTGCCTTTAAACTTTGCTTCAAATAAAATTATAATTTGAATATATATCAAAAGCAGTGCTATTATTGATGTGATCTTTCATACCAATGATTAATGGCTTATCAATGTGTCACCCCCACCGAGGTAAAGGCAAAAACATTATTTCTATATTGCTTGTTGCACATATGTGTATTGGTTGTAAGTTCTTGTTAATCGGATTAAAATTGTATAGATATGAACCGATTTAGTGACTATATTACTACAATGAATTTGAATTCATAGTATTATATTAATAATAACATTATTAATAAGTAAGCACATCACATTGGTCAAATTGAAAATGTAATATACAAATGTAATATAACTAGTGTAATATGATTCATTGACTTATTTTCCGAACAAAAGTCGACATCATCGATACCATGAGGATTCAACATGAGGATCTTAAGTGTGGGTTTCATAACACTCTGCAGCATCACCTGGAATTATTTGCTTTGTTACCTTAAGGATTACATTACGGATTTACAGTTTATGATGCGACACAGGTTTCCAATTTGACCTGACGAAAGAGATGTACCGTGGAGTCTGGATATTTTGGAGTTTGTACTAAGTGTTACTAGTAATCATTCATCAAAATCAGTATTTCTCATTCTGTTTATGGTAATCACTCATCAAAATCAATATTCCTGAGGAATTTTGAATAAGTCCCATTCTTTGTTATTCCAAAATGTGAAATTTTCAATCATTATTATTGTTCTTGTTATACTTTATATTGATTATTGGCCTTATCTATTTAAGAGGTCTATACTTTGTCTATACTTTATATTGACTATTGGCCTTATCTATTTAAGAGGTTCCTAGCAAATTAATTTTAGTAAGCTTGCCTTTGGAATTTTAATTGATACAAGAGTAAAGGTTGTATTTTTTTGAACGGGTCTGTGTGATTAATACATTGATGCTATCGGTACCAATGAAACGCAATAATTTCTTTTTAATAAAGAAAATCCATGCCCTTCAACAAATTATACTCATGAAGTGAAAAATCGCAATTGGTTATAAAATGCAAATTGTTGTGCAATAGAATTTGCATTGGTGGTTAGTTCACATCTCTCCAGATGGCTGGACATGACAGATTCAAGTTGGTTCAATTTTCCATTTCAAACTGTATGCTTTCAGACATGTTTTGAAAAATACAAAACCTAGAAATAGTAGATGATTCTGTAATGAATAACTGCATTTTAATTTTCGTGATTTAATTTCTAAAGATTAGTGTAAAAATATTCGCATTGTTCCATTTTCGAAACATTGTCAGAAGAAATAGTTGATTATCTACATTTACGATGAATGTAATATGTTTGTTCTTTTGTAAAATAAAACATTCAAATTTTTAAATGAGACATTAAGGTTTGGAATGTTTTGTAGATCTCTGTTCTATAACAGACTTTTAGAACATCTCAAAGATAAACAGACATATTTATTTTGTTTAAAGTATATTGGTGATCTTCGTTAAAAGTCATATAATCAACTGACCTTCAGATCTTCTCGCTGCCATTCTCAAGATATTCATGGTAACACGACAGCCTCATGTATGGAAGCGATTACGATGTCAAAGGAGTTACGATGTAAGACGCTATAGCCGGTTCCGCTTCCCTTGCTAGGTAGAAGTAGGAGATTTGTATACCTAGTTAGCGATAAGCCGCCAAGAGGCCATAATGAACAAAATGGCGATGCTGGAAGGAACAGCAATGCTCCTAGCGGAGGAGTATGGGAAACAATAAAGTGTGAATGTCGCCGGTGCAAGACGCTGAGAGCTCTAGTTTATACTCATTGCCATCCTAGACATGAGTTTGCACGGCGCACATACGGCCGTGAGTAAACTATCGCATGACTACGTTCGTTTTTATTCCCTCGTTAAACTCGATCAAGTCTTTGTTACAATGTGGGTTTCAACAATCATTGTGTTCATTTGTTTACTTCTTATCTTGTGTAGTGTCTTAGTTTTGCAAAAACTGTGTTCGCACTTTTAAACCATTATTGTTTTTAAAAATTGGCTGCATGCTGTAACCCAAATATGAACCTTGTGACACCTATGCCTAGGTGGTGGGGAATTCCCCACTTGTGAAGTAGAACGTTCAAAACGACTCATTTTGTAGATTACGGGGAGAGAAACACTGCGTGTACATTTGAGGGTATGAAAACCGAGTTTTAAGGGTCTAGAACACAACGTTTCCAGTTGTGCCCGATTGTAACATGTGTTGCAGAGACATGTGTGGAGCATGTAGCTTCGTGTGCGGTGCGCATATACATTTTTCGTTTTAAACCGATTTGATGCGCCGCTGGAGCAAATTCCAGCAGTAATACTATGAGGATTTGTGACGATGGCGACTTATAAATTACGCATAACGAACTCCATTACATAATGATGATACGATAACATCATGTTTGTACTAATCATTTGTTATGTCATCACAAAAGTATCACGAAACATCTGCGCCCCGGATCTGAACTGCGCCCATCCCATTATTTAGAATTATTTGGATGTGAGGATTTAAATATCTAGTGTAAACGTTCTCCTTACGTCGCCCGTTTCACGCGACAAGGAATTAATAGCTCGATTCGCAAAGGCGGACATATGCAGACCTGCATGCGTCTTGAATGATTACGAGTGACAACGTGACTGCGGCTGGTGCAGGGTCAGTGCGCATGCGCAAGGGGAGGGGGTTGATGGCGATATGTGCCTCAGCAGTCAGCGCATTTGTATGGGCAATGGTTACCATTAGCAGCAACTGCGCTCGTAATCGCGATTGTTAGCGGTGACAACTCCACTCTGCAGAGACGGGAGATGATTAATGTGCATTCTGACGCTTTCTGGAAACCGCGGCCAGCACACTGTACAACTAGGAACCTCCAGAATCATCCAAATTTGCATGGGAATCAACGTTGTTTTTGCAGAACTACCTTTTTTCCTATTTGTCTACTTTTAGTAATAACTGAATGATTTCGTGAGAGATCAGCCCATATGGAAATAATTTACTCATTCAGAGAAATTACATATTTACAATTTCTTATAAATCACTTCGCCTTTTTTAGGGTCCATTGTGATTGAGTTTATTGTGTTTCTAATTCCCCTATGTCATTTTATCTGTTATAATTTGTTTTGAATTAATGAAACAATGTAGTTTAGGAAATAATCAGTATGTAGCATTCTTGCATTGTGCAAGAGAGAAATAAAACTCTTATTTTGATTTGTTAATATACATTGCAAATTTTAGCTCATCAATTGCGAATTTGAACGTGTAATATTCTTAATTTTATCAGGTGAAAATACGAATTCGATGTCCAGTTTGCAGGAAGCAATGCAGAGGAGTTATAAAGGAGCCTCCCTGATACTACTTTCTATATTAAGCGTGCGAATATTGTCATAGCAACATGTTGGGAATCAATGGCTTAAAGAAGACGCCATCGTCAGAGAGGTCCTGGGAGAATTAAGGCGCGAGAGAATGCAACAGTGCCTTTACCGACTAAAAGCGATCATGCAACAAGAAGGCTCGGAATCGCTTTTTGTGTTGGTAGAGAAACAGAACTCTGTTGTACAGAAATTGTAAAAGTTTAAACATCAGAGAAGGGACATGTTAAATGTGAATAATGTAATACCTATTTGAAAAATGGAATGAATATGAAATACTATGAACACTATTCCAAATGATAGTAGTTAAAGAGAAACTTTCTAGGTGTTAAAATTCAAGAGAAAGTCTGTGAATGAAAAGGAAGTAGGTACTGTGAAAGTATAAGAAGGTACAAAGAGATATAAAAGTGGATTAAAACTGTCATATATCTCTCTTCTATGTAGGATTTCACTAAACGTTTCAGATAGCCTAAACACTCCACCAAGCAAGGGCTATGTGCACCCTTGGGAATATTCAAGGCGATGTTACATCTTCGGTGAATAGTCTTGTGCTTTCCAACACTATTACCACGCATGATGACTATTTCATTATATAATCGACCCCAGATGATAAACAGTTGTCGTGCTCGGGACCTGGGACAATCTCGGAAATTTTGCGAGTAGATTTCAATGACGAATCACGCTTTTATTTTGAGGAATATGAACAGAGTATCAATGTTTGTTGCTGGGCGGCAGAACTCTCCGATATCTGATGGCATAGCAGATTGGCGAGATGCGACTTCAAGTGAAGTTTTCGTCACAGACTTTCAACCTCTTGCGATACGGAGAGGCGTCTTACAAGTCGATGACCTTCGGAGGTTTCAGAGTTAAGGGATTAGTCCTCGACCACATACTGGCGTTGTGTGATTGAGCATTGCATTGAAGATATCGGAACCATTCCATGACAAACCTCATCGTGATCACTTTGGGAATAAAGACGAGACCCGGTGTATCTGTCAGACAGCTCACCTTCCGTCAGTGGAACTGGAGTTTGAATCTCGGTCTGTCCATGAGCAGTTCGCTGCAGTTCTTCTGAGTTCTCGGGGACTTCCGAGTCTCCGAATGAACCAATGCTCCATCATTCATCATTTCATTACCAACATCCCCCCACTTATTCATCCCATCCATCTCAGATGGATAGAGGTGTATTGATAAGAGAATCAGAATGTTGAAACAGTAGACAACGTGTCATTGTGAGGGTGGTTGATTGAGGTTGTTTTGTTTCCGATAATCAACACCATATTCTTAGCCGCTTCACCCGAGCCCGCTCGCCCGCCCGCTCGCCCGCCTGCTCTATCTGCTCTCGTCACACCTGCCGTTCTGAATCCGCTCGACCGCCTGCTGTATCCGCCCTCTTCATCCACCTGCTCTATCTGCCCTCTCTATTCGCTCACTCTATCCACCCGCTGTGTCCGCCCGCTCGCCGTGGCGTTCCGCTCTCCGCCGCTTTGCTCTTTCAGCGCCGCGTCCGCCTTCCGCTGCGCTGCTCCGCGCCGAGATTCGGAGGCCGCCCCCGCGTCTGCGTCTGCGAGCGCACGCTGATGGAATTAGGCGCCGGCGTCGCGAGGCGCATTGAGCGCGGCCGGCGGCGCGTAATCGCATCACATCTCGAATTTTGCGCCGCGCGGGCGCCGCACAGGCGCAGCGCGTGGCGCAATTACGAAGCTCCTCCGGCGCAGCCGAACGCGCCCGCGGAACTCGCTTGGGCCGCGCGCGTTTTATTTGCTTTTTGCCGTCAGAATGCGTGATAACGTCATTTGCGTCTTATTCTTGCTTATGCGGCCCATTCACTGTATGTGTGTTTCAAATTATTTAAGGAGAAGCTGTCGCGTGGCAGTGTGATTCAAGTTTTCGACGTGGTTTCAATATTACGTGTTTGATAATAAATCTAGCACCGTCGTTTCTGACTGTATCTACACTTGTAAGGAGTAAAAATTCGAAGAATTCGTTGTAGAGACATATCGTAGTTGATTTCTGTAAACTTAAAAAGTACGCAATTCTGTACGAAAATGTATGAGATATTTTTTTCCTGATAGGAAAACTTTAACCTTCAATTCGGAACACATTCTTCATCTTTGTATTACTATATGGTAATTGTGAACCTGATAGGTCTTCTCAAGGTTGGTCTGTAAATGACAGCATATTTTCCTGTAAAATGTCTTTTTGAATTCTTAGAAAATTCACGAATTCGCATTTTGTTCTCACTAGAATTCAAGAGTATTACTCGAGCTACTGAGCAGGAAAGTAGATTCTGAGAACTTCAGATATTACGAAATTTAATGAGATTTCCTATAAGAAATATAGCTGCTTAATTTGCGGGTTTGAACATTCGCATATCTCACAGAGCATGAAAACAATATTAACAGACGGCAAATATTATAATAGAGTCATTGGATTGGATAAACATCAAAGGTCCCAGCTTTCGAATTATTCTGCATTGATGACAATACAAAACCAGAAACCTATCGTTCATTCACGTTTATTACCTGCCTGGATTTATTAGATTTTAATTGGATGCATCGCGAACGAAAAAGATGAATATATATCTAACTATGTTCTGTCCATATCCTCTAATGGAGCATATTCAACTGCGATAAACTGTTACAACATAATTGATGCCGGTGATGCTATTGTTTTAATATCAAAATCCGCATAGAAGTTCGAAAACAATGAAAGTACTACAACAATGAACTTTTACCGTACTATGTACCTTATTAATATGATTGAATTTTTGTTTAATTTTCAAACACATCACTTATTAAATGCTAGATGATACTCAGCGTTGCCCGTATATTTTTCTCACCATTGTCTATTAGTTAAGCATCCTCGCCCGCCCGTCTACCTCGCACGTTCTAGCCTGCCTGCCGTTGCCGAATACGCATCCAGCGTATTCCGCCCTAACTGTTCCGTCCTCTTAACGTTACGCCCCCCCCTCCCCGCACGACCTATCAGGATACAAATTGGCAGTCCTGTCAACACCCTCTGCCCCGCCCATCCAGCCTGTTCTGCTGGCTCACTTCTCCGTCATAACCCTTTGTCTCCGCCCACCTCCCGCGGTACACTCAGTGTTATCAAAAATTGCGATACCGTAGAAAACGCTTAAAAGAAATAGTAAAGATTACATTATCATTAAAATACTGATTTTTCGAAAATTGCAAAAGTTCAATTTTTCGGCGACTTGTTAGCATCTACGAAAGTACAATATTGACAACAAAGCTTGTTGTTAATAAACAATTTTCTCAATAATAATGACATGTACAATTTTTCGTAAATATGAGTAGTTTTTGCGTAACTTTGCCTGAAATTTAGGCCATTTTTAAACACTTATTTTCTCACAAACTGATCCAATTGTTTTCATTAAGTTTTCTCCTCGAATATATCAGAGACATTGGTGCCAATTCTGTATTGTCGAATATTGCAAAAATTAAAGATTGCATATATACAAATTTGAAGATTTTCTTCAATAAAATCTGTTATAAAATATTTATTTTAAAAAATCGTAAACAATTATTTGAAAAAAAATGGAACATAATTTTTAATTGAACTAATGCAACTTATAAAACATTTTCAAAAAACATTCTGTAGTTTTCTGTATTATTTTCCATAGGTAGAATAAGGGACTCTTAATATAATGGCTTAGGTCTCATTTTCGTTGAACTCTGTGAATTTTCGAAAACTACAAAAGTTAAAAACAATGCGGGAAAGTATGAGCTTTTTTAGGTCCATTAGTTTAGCTTTGTGGTATGTGTTTACATATAGTTTCAATAGCCGAGCACATATTTTTATTTATGTACCTCCTTAATAAATGCATTGTGAAAACTATCAAAGCAGGTAACCAAAAGCACTTGCATAGAAAATATAAATTTAGATGTATTGTGAAGTAGTAATTAACAATTAGCATATTTCTGAAGAAAAACAAAGGTTGGCGATGGCCCTGAGAATAAAAAAGCAGCATCGGTCTTCATTACATAAAGAAGGTGCGAGAAGCCAGCGCTGATTAAGTATTCCTGAAGTTCCTTAAGCAAAAACAAATCTTCGAGCCGGGAGCATTCAGTCCCGCCCTCCTCCGCTTCACAAGCGAGTTTAATTGAAAATTAGAGGTAGCGGTTCAAATAAATGGAACGTAATTTCCGCTTACTCATCTCTTTGGCGAAGATTTTAGGAAACTGAACGTACCTCAGCCACAGGACAGGAATATTGAATTTGTTGTATAAACAAGTCATTTCAGTTTCTGAAGGTTGTGGCTCACAATAATATTTGGAAGTTTTAGAGAAAGTTTCAAAGTAAAAGGATGAAGCTATGATTTGTCAAAATATTGATTATTATTTCCTGTACTGTATAGACTTGATTTCCTACTTTGTTTCCTAAATCGTATAAAATTAATTGAAGTCTTCGTGCCAAACAAAAGGTGTCGTTCTCTTTGTTTCTGGTATTTTATTTATAATAGTCGCTAATAGTTATTTAATTTTAATTTATGTAATTTTATAATTTAATATATTTCCTTTTTTATTCCAGCCCTTAATATGTTAGCCTTATGGACGAAAGTGCCACAAATCATTCGATTATAATTCCTTACCTGATTGAAAATTGTCTATGTCTTTTTTCGATACCTGATTTCCACAATAATACCACGTTATAATGTAAATAAAAATTGTCAATCTGCTAGAGTCAATGATCTTTCATACGTCGTATATAAAAACGAAGGCAAAAAATAATATTTCCATAAACTATCGCACGTGCGTCTTCTCTCTCATTACAATACCTTACTCTCTCATATTCAGCCAAGTTCTCAAATATTACCTCGTATATTATCTCGTATATTACTATGTTCATCATTTCGTATTCGTAGAGTTTCTATCAGACAATAAAATATTCTCTTAAAAAATAAGTTTTCTATTTTCCGAAAACACTTTTGTCATCCCGCAATGTTAAAAAAGAATAGGCTGTGAACGGCGTTAATGACAATGCATTTCTAAACAATTTGCGTAAAAGCTCCTTTCATTGGCAGTACGATAGAGTGCAGTATTCTGAGTTATTACGAAACTCTTGTATTTCAACAAAACATTCGCTCCCACTTTGCCAGCTCGCGTGTTTTCGAGGTGAGCATCGCACGGAGTGTATTAACGCCGAGAGAATATTCAAATGTCGGCGTTAATTGTCCCCAGCGGTGTGGCCCGCCTGCGCATAAAGGCTTCTCCGGAATCCCAGCCCGTTTGTCGACGGCCACCCCAGCGCGGCGCGGTGGCCGAACTCCGAAGCGCTGTGCGCGAGAGCGAGGTTTTACAAATACGAACGCGAGTATTAAAAAGGATAATACAAATAAACAAACAAAAATACAAATCACAAACAGAGAATTCCAAAAATTATTTTAAATGCACATGTCTACTCCGTACCCATCTCTTTATTTCACTTTACTTAACATCACTCCACTCCACTCCGCTCCGCTTCGCTCCACTCCACTCCACTCCACTCCACTCCACTCCACTCCGCTCCGCTCCACTCCGCTCCGCTCCGCTCCGCTCCACTCCACTCCACTCCACTCCACTTCACTTCACTTCACTTCATTTCACTTCAGTTCACTTAGTGTTTCTGTAACCAGTAATTTATGTAATAATGTTTGTTCGTGTAAATGCAGTTTGTAGAAAATGAATTACTCTTGCAAGGAAGCAAAAATTTGATCAGAAGTTTTTGTCCCAAGAATATATTTTGAGGATCCCTTTTTTCGAAAATGTGGTTTGTAGATAAGCGCGTGGGGAGGATAAGAAATGTAACTCATAAATGATTGAGTGTATTTCTTTCGAAAATACTTATTTCTTTGCCCGCCAGTTTCGCGTAGCTATCCCTATAATTTTGGAGACTACATTTCGTGACATAGTTACTACACGTGTCCCTTTTGATAACTGTTACTGCCACTTCATAAGTATTTATGCATTGTGGTCTATGCCTAAAATATAAAAAAATATGGTTCCTGTAACAGATCCAAAGTTGTATCTTTTGTCAGAGTTTTAAGTTTTCATTTTGTTTGTACTTGACTGTCGCGTCCCAATGTCGTTCCGGTATTCGGAGAACACCGGTCGGTGGGACGACACCGCCTCACCCACCAATAAATTAAAAATAACTCGTATTATGGACGTTTTATACGATGGTTGTGGTTTAAATCATGGTAACATTTTTTGTGATACCAGCTCGGGTTAAAAACGTAAAAAATATATATCCGGGAAGGTCAAGGTATAAACCAAGTGCCTGGGCATAACGACTCACCAAAATTGTGTTTCTCATATTTATTAATGTATGTGAAATGACGGTACTGATTCCGTGTTCTAAAGCATTTTAGCATACACCATTTCACAACATTCCGAAAGCATTACACATTCGTTCTAAAGACCTGATTAGGAAGATGGTCGATTAACGCACGTGCCACATTGGTCCACACGCTCCTAGGCTGTCACGTGCGTTGCTGATCACTGGTTGCTACGCGTCCACGCAGACATTCTTCTGCCCACTCGCGACTGCCCGGTGTGGAAGGGCATTATTCCCAAGAGCTTCCACCAATTCCCTGTGACATTCTCTCTCCCATGGGTATCGGCTCTCTTGGTGTGTGAGCGCTGCTCGTTGCATTCATCTCGCATGGAGGCAGGCACACAACTGATTTCACATTGCAATTTGTGCTAATAGAGACACTCACAGAGCCATTTCTAGTTGTGAACTAATGAAGACTAATACAAGTGTGTGATTCGAAAACACTTCTTTTAGATATAAATAGTTGCCATGACTTCTACTCCAATCCTTGTATATTTAAGAACAAATGATATATTTAGAAATATGTAACAATAATTTTCTGAGAGTTTGAGTTAAAATATTAAGAAAGGTAATATTAAGAAAATTCATGTATGACTAAACAGTAACTTCTCCCTTAAACGTAAATAACCGCCATCTTTAACCGCCTTAATACCCTTCAGTTGCTTTGATTCCTTCCCCCGTTAACATATTGTGTCAGTTAGTGTACTTCTTGTATTTTGTTGTACGTTGTTTGTTTTGTACGTTTACTTCTTGTATTTTACTGAAATTGTGATATGATCACAAAATGACTGAATTCATTTTACAAAATTCTAAATATTTTAAAATAAAAAGTTTTATAATTTGTAACATTTCATTGTGTTATCTACATCATTTAACTTGATCAGTAGACAAATTGTAGGCTTCATATTTCAAACTTCAATCCGTAGAATTTAGAGCACATGAACTACAGTTCTTTCGAAAGAACCAGTATGGTAAAATTAACCTCATTAATGTATTTAATTTCTATTCTCTTGTTTCGTCGCCTCTCCACCGGGGAAGATGTTCAAAAGTCAACAAACTATCCTAGGTATAATACTATTCAACTCAGACAGCCGAAAGCAATTAATCAGTAACGACTTGTTCGTTGTTGCCACCTTTTGGTTCTCCACTATTCTCTTCAAAAAATTCGATTCACGCGTTACGGATATAATTAATTAATCTCGTAAAACCTAATTTTACAAACTCAAACATCAATTATAGTTAATAAACTGAAACAATGAATATTTAAGCTTAACATAACCAAGAAATTAATGTTTCTATAATTCCCCATTGGAAGGAATTTAACAATCTCTACCTCGGTACGCAAGGAAGTAAAAGTCAACAGGCAGTGAAGAACGTCGAGACGAGTTTCTCGCAACCAGGCCGTGATGAAGCGCGCCGCCAGGAGGCAGTCGCGTCGAGCAAAGCGCTCCCTCTTCGGCCGCCCTCCGCCCGCAGGATCTCCGCGGAAACTGTCGGGGCGCGAGCGACCTGCGGCGGCGTTTAGTTCGACTGCCGGCGCAGGCGTAATTACGCAATAACGACGCAGCGATTTCGCGCGACGCTGCCCCTGCGCCCGCCTTCACGGCGACACCGGAGCCGGGGGTGGGGGAGGAGACAGAAACGACGGGAAGGCGGGGATGGACGGACGCGGAGGAAGAGGGGAAACGGAAGAGGGTGGTGGGGAAGGGGGGCGCGGGGGAAGGGGGATATGGGCAGGGTATGGAGCGAGGACGAAGAGATGACGGGACGCGGTTGAATGAGATGATTAGTGAACCCGAGCGAGTCATAGCTCTACTGCTGTATAAATAATCCCGTAAATAAAGCGCATGTTGATGGCGGTGACCTTTCCCTGCTGGATACCGAGTTCCGTCGCAGACCTAAACGTCGATTAGCCTCCAGATAACTTTCCACCTCAGACACGACCGCAGCCGGGACAAACTTAATCTCAGCCGGACTCCAGTGTATATTTCTGGAAGTTAAGTGCACGTAAGTGTGCAAGTGGAGAGGTGAAAAGAAGGGAATATCGCTGCTCGTATTGTAGGTTGCTGCTCCGGCATTTGCCTGATGTTGATCGGACAAGCCACGGGTAGTTACGAGACCCTGCTGTCTATCTGGCAGGACGAACGGAGGGAGGGAGCGGCACCCCTCGGAGTGGGAGGGTGGCAGGAGAAGAGGAACAGTGACAGGAGGGAGCAGAGAAGAGCCCTTTTAGCAGGGTGTGACGGGGGCGCTGGGAGGAGGCTTTGGGGTAACATATGGGGAAGATGGAGGGAAGTGAGAATGCGTTGAAGATAGGGCGGTTGGGTGAAGAGGGTGAAGGCAAAAGGGAACGGACGGGCCCGAAGGGGGGTGAGCGGAGGAGGTGCGTGGAGTGGAGACGGGCAGAGGGCGATGGGGCGGTGCTGGCACGGAGGGGCGAGGGGCGGCGGGCGGAGCAGGCCGACGCGCTCAATGGGGCGGGGCGCGCCATCGCGCCAGGGGGGGGGCGCCACGTTGTGGATGGCTTTGTGAGGGCGCGCGTCACCCATCTGCCTGATTACGCCTGTCGCTCGCTGCGGAATTAAAATCGATGATAACGCCGAGCAGATTTGTGTTCATTGTATAGTACACGCGTGTGTGTGTGTGAGTGAGTAAATAGATGAAGAAGGTGTCAGTTTATCGATTTTTTTACTACTTTTCAATCGCCGGTCGTACTCAGAAGTAATTAGCAATCATTTATGATGATCAAACCAATATCTATCTCCTAAAATGAATCGGCAAGATATTTATCATATAACTCACATGCCTGTGAACACGTTCTTATAAGCCTGAAGCGAATCATTACCTCATATCGTCTAAGGGAGGTTAAGGCGTCAATTGAAGACACTGTAGTGCATCTGATCCGGAGGTCCTAGGTTCGAGTTCCGACGATGGCAGAATATTCGACACTAAGTACATAGCTACGTCGAAATCAGACACCATCTGGAGACAAATTCTGGCGGCCGGCTCCTCTGATCGGCACCAGACGAATACCTGAGAAGTACCCCAACAAAAGCGTCCCTGCTGGTGCGCTGCCACGCTGAAGGAAATGCCTGGTTGAAGGAAAAACACGCAAGCCAAGTCGTAGGTCGCCGCCACATCTGACAATTCAGCGGGAGAACACCATATCTCGAGATAGAATCATGCGCTATACTTACGGGAATAATGACCTTAGCCGTTGGTGAGCTCGGAATTTCTAATCAACTAATCAATCGTAACCTCATTGCTGCATAAAAGTGCCTACTTCTACGAATGTATTCTTCACGTACGATTTGAAAATGTATTGTAATATGTTCCAGGGAAAGGAAAAATTCAAAATCTATCTATTATATTGTGCTATATTATTCTTGAAAATATAGTAACATAGTTCAAAGTTAAATATGCTGTTAAAATTTCACGTGTTCCATGTATTTCAGCTTTCGGAAGGAATATGTTTAAACTTTTACGTATATCTCCCCTTCCATTGCATTGTGTTAACGTTGTGATAACTAAATATTAAAAAATTCATCGTATTTTAACAATATTATCTTAGATTTTGGAATGACCTTCAAAATTAAACGAATGGAATGAAATATCTCATTTAGTACTATTCAAAATAGTATAATTTAGTAATCTAAGAAACCACGGAAAATTACCTATCATAGCAGGAGTTTGCTTCAATTCTTCTCCAAACAGCGACTGAATTCGATCCAGCTGTCTAGCCAGCGACGAAAATCCTTCCACGACTGTCGGCAGAAGAATCCTGGAGAAACCTTCCGATCCAAATCATTGGAGTGACATCAATTGATACCGTGATTGACCTAAGCTGTTCATGCCTCGTCCAAGTCCGTTTTTCCGACGAGTGTGTCTGAAAACGTCTGTCACTTTGGCCAGACAGTGCAGGTATTCACCATGGTTTGTCCGGACGTGTTCAATTAACCCTTATCCGCCTGAATTTTTTTTTTTTAATTTTCATTACATCATTTTATAATTTTAAAAAATTATTAATTTTTTTCTCAAAATTTTGAAACGCATATACTCGTAGTGACATCTTTTGTATTGTAATGGAAAATAACATGAAGTTCTAGTTGTATTACTGCGACATTTTAGGTGAACGTTTGAACTAGCTGCAGATATGTAGTGTGTGACCAACCGGCACGCTAGTCAGATTGAAATCCTGTTGGTGGATAGAATTTAATTCATGCAGGTTTCTTAATTTATTTTTAAAACTAGAAATACACTATTTTTTCAGTAACCCGAGAATATTTGCGAATAAGTTATCTTGTGACGTATTACTTGGAACGAATATGCGACTCAATGGTATGTTGTATGAGTACGACTTCCTAATACAAATGCTCCGCGCGTTCTATTGCAGCGGGCGACAGCAGTGGGCCTGCAGCGGGCGGGCGCTGTTTGGGACTCAGTGCGAATCCGGATTAGAAGCGGCGGTGGCTGCGAACCCAGCGGCGCAGAGCCGCGCCGTCGGCCACACACGGCGGCACGCGGCCCCTCAACGGGGCGCCATCTGCAGCGGCGCGATAGAACACACAGCGGCCGCCACGCGCCACGCGCCGAACACACGCGGCCTCGCGCGCCGCCACGGACGTCGGCGGCGCCCGCGAACAATGGAGCTGCTGCTCTCGGCCGAGCACTGTGCGCGGGTTGACGCGCCCAGGATACACGAGTTGGCTTATGTTGAAACAGTTTCAGCGGCAAGAGATTCCTGCTTTAGGGGCAGAGAGTAATAGAAGTTCGAAACTTCAATTGTTGGCTATCATTTGTTCGCAAAGTTCTTTGCATTTTATTTAAATGTTATCCCTAAACTGTAGTAAATAATTATAAGCTTTCCTTGACACATATTGGTGATACAATCGTGCATTTTCAAATATCGTGCTTTTAAGATGGTGTTTTTCAGCTCCAAATCTCGCGAACCTAATTCCACAAAGTAAGACTCAAGGAATATTTACATTTAAAATACAGTACTTCGCAGCGGTGCAGTCAGGGCGCAGCACTGTCCTGCAAGCGGGCCAAAATATTCCAAGAAACAAACATTCACACGAAGACGCCGTTCGCCTGCAATGTGGAACACGAGCGAAGGATGCAGCTGGTGGAGAAATCCTCGCAAGACGACGTAAATGGGCGGGGGATCTCGCCATCTAGCGGGAAAAGACCTCCGCCGCCTCTCGCGTTAAAGCACTACGGGAATAATCACCTCAGCCGTTGACTCGCCCGGAATCACTTCAAAATCACATCAATCTGTGTAACCTTTGAAGCGAGGTCCGTGCCAAGAACGGCGATGACGTGCAAGAAGGTGGCGATGACGAATGTGGGAGTCGTCGATGGCGTCGGGACGCGCAGCGGTGCGAATCCGAGGCCACAGCCTGCTGCGGCCCCGCCCCCTCCTCCCGCGACACTCATCTTCGTCCCCTCCACCACCATTCCGGCGTCTCCATCCGACACCGCCCCGCCATTGGACCCCCCCCCCCGGCTGCCTCGTGCCGCCAACCCATCCCTTATGCTTCCTGTCACTACACCACACTCCAAGCGCACCCGCGCTCCTCCTGCCTCACACTCCACCACCGACCCGTTCCACACTCGCATCATTCCACGGCTCTCCTTCTATCCCAATCCTCGCACACACTTAGCATCTACCCTCCGCTCCACTCCCGCCCGTTCTCTCGACCCGCCTTCACCTTGCTTCACCTCCCTGCCCCCACTCCACCACAACCCGCACAATGCAAACCCGGCCTCGCTGTGTCGCTCTGTCGGCCGTCTCCTGAACGGCTGGGTTATGTTGAAACGGCACTCCTTCATTCTAAAAAACGTAAATTTCTTTTCGCAAATATTTTATGTCTATTCGCTTTCAAATCATTCTATGAAAAGGTAGATCAGAAACTTGAATAATTTATTGGAATAAACGATTTCAAAAAGGTCTCAAAAGGCAGAAGGCGAAGTGTGGTTGCTCTGTGAGAAAAGATGACATAAATACAGGCCGCCTTTAGTGGCTTCATATTTTCAAGTGACCACTGTTACTATATGTTTTCCTTAGTGAACAGTGTTTTCAGCCCCTAGAGTGGTCACAGTACCGACCGGGTCGAACTTAAAAAAGTTATTGCTTCTATCCGTGTGGCATTTAAGTGTTAAGGGATCCGTGCAATTATATAGCGTATAATGCTGAAATTAATGACAATTTTGATCACTAGTACCTCTCTGCTGTCTGGAGGAGAATAATATTTGCCGGAATGGCGGAGCAGTATCCTAACAAACGGGTCTTTCCTTCCTCTTCCTTGTCCTTTCTTACACACACACTAACATGCACTATACTACCACACATGCCGGAAGACTGGCCGGAAACGTAGTGCTTGTCCCGGCTGGGGTGGAGGCTGGTGGGAGATACCTGTTACTATGCAAGATTCTTACTGCCCAAATGACTCGCTCAGTAAAACATACTATTTTTTATATAAATAATACCCTTATTTTTTATTATTTACTGCAGATGTCCATCTCAAAGGTAGCAACTATTATTATTATTATTATTATTATTATTATTATTATTATTATTATTATTTCCTTTTGTATGTATGTATATATATATATATATATATATATATATATATATATGATTTTATTTTTGTTTAATAGAATGATTTAGACACGAGTCTTGTATTTCCATGTTTTCAGAAGCCTTGCAATTTTAGAGTAATTTTCGGCACTCTGTGGGGTACGACAGTAGCCCACTGTCCAGGCGGAGTCAACGCTCTCCCAAGAGCACAACCGCTCAGCCATGTAGTGGCGATAGAGCCTCTACATTCATGCATTTGCTACTAAGCTGTAATTTGTTCGGAGAGTTATAAAATAATTCAAGTATTCGAAAGGTATTACACTATTATTTTACGTATGTCATGCTCTCTCACACATACACATAGAAGAAAGAAAGGAGAGTGAGGGAGGGAGAATCTGTTTTTTATTGCCTCTGTAATGCAGGTTGCAGTAAGTGCACCCATACCGGAGCTGTCAGTAAACGGTCCGTCATAGAGTTTGAGAATATTCTTAGATACAAAGTGGCCAAGTCACAACAGGAGACACCGGAGGCGAGTCGGCCGGCCGGCCAGGAGCTCACAGACACCATTCAGTGAGGCGTCTCCGCCCACCCGCCCCCGCGCCAGGGCATCCGGGGCGGTGCGCGCTGCCCGGCAGCTGGCGACGCCAGTCTCCGCCCACCGCCCCCGGCCAGGGCATCCGGGGCGGTGCGCGCTGCCGGCAGCTGGCGACGCATCGAGCCTTTCTCCGCCACCGACTTGGGGGAGGGGGGGGTCCAC